>JAQGCS010001617.1:0-13055 GCA_034702105.1 Fuscozetes fuscipes | reverse complement strand
TATTAATAATTATATAAAATTTCTCCGAGAAATTTTACTCAAGAAATTTCTAGAAACTTTCCAATTTTAATACACTACATCTAGCAGAGCCCAAAACTCAGGAGGTAGTTGAGCTATGTCCCCATTGGACGTTACTCTGCTCTTGATTTTCAAAGTAATTATTAATTAACAAGATGCTTGTTTTGATAAAACAATGTCTTTATCTGCATTTTTGCATTTGTTTGTTTCAATAGAAAAGAACTCAATTATTTGTTAGTAATTATCGATTATTCAATAATTACTTATGTATTGAATATTTTGAGTTTTGCTTCGAAATACATTTCTTTTGGATTTGAAACTAATATTTCACTGAATTTTGAAGAAAACACTAAATTTTGATCGAAATATTGAAAAGGTTTTCTCGGTTTTTGATACTTGTGTTCGGAGTAAATGCAAAGTTAATGTCATTTCAAAAAGGAATAAAACTTTGCTTTTGAGAAGAAATAGAAAACAATTTATTTTGAAATAAAATCACTTTTTTCGCAGCAAAATATAAAAAGTGAATGAAAAGAGAAAAATAAATCCAATGTATTATATATGAAAAAATGGTTACATTATTGAAAAACAGAAAAGGTTAATCTAGTTAATTGAATAATAATCTAGGCGAATCATTTTTCAAACCAGAATTATGTCTATAATTTTTTTAATTATATTAAAGCAGAGGTGACTAAAGGATCGAAGTCTAGGGGGTCTAAGCGAGGATAGAACTGAAGATGTTCTACCAAAATTCTGGGTTTGGTCTAAAGGGGGGCAAAATTATAGTCGAAAGTTCAACATTTTATCCTTAAATATATTGCATTTGGATTTAATTTGACGCTCATTAGACTAAGACTTCTTTAAATAAGGTAAATGACCTATTTAATTTACTAAATTATCAAATGAAGATGATGGCCCACTTCTTACAAAATGGCGGGTTTTGGCCAAAAATTGAACGTTTTTCAAAAATATGGCCGCGTTTTAGGGGATAAAAGAAATTTTCGAATTTAGGGGGTATTACGATAATACTCCCTTTTAACCGCCTCTGATATTAGTATCTTATTTTGGGGCAAAAGTTGGTTATCATATCTAAAAGTCTCATTTATTATAAGATTTTTTGTCATTAAATAAATTAAAATACTTTTGATTTATGGAAAACTAACGGAAAGAAAATTAAAATAAGAATATTTCACATCAAATGCAATACTTTAATGAATTATCAAATATTCACGCGATTTATCTATAAATTATGGTTTGGTCTGTCAACACACACGAGTAGAGCACAGCATAACATTACATGGCTTTTATTAGTCGGTGGCGAAAACTAAACCAAATGTAAATAATTGAAAGTTCAATAAAATTATGTGAAACTCCAGAATTACATAATTAAAGATTGAAAACACTGTTAATTACATTTTGAGTCAATGTTTTTCCGCTCAATGAATGAAAATAATTGTTTTCCAAATAATTAGTGAAAAACAATACTAAACAACAAATCAATAGCTGTTTAATAGATCGCGAAATTTCGCCAAATAAATGATAAATTACTTACAGAAATACATTAAATACATGAATATTCATATAACTCTTATTGTGAGTCGTAAACAACACAATAATGTCATCAGAAATGCTTAGATAACAAGCATAAAAACTGTCAGATCCCTCACTTTAATCCATTTTATTCAAAGAGATTTCGAAATACATTAATGTATTTTTGAAAAGAGATTAAAAACATAAATGAAAATATTGATTAAGCTCAAAGAAGATTTTATTGAATAACCTGGATACGGAATTAGTCTTCTCATGTTTATATTCAGGGTAGAGCGAGCAATAATTCAGCGTAGAAAAGCCCTTTAATGGCAAAACATGTAGAATATAAAAAGTAAAGTCTATCTAAGCTTTGGATCTTACGGTTCATTATACAAATCCTCTCTCTCTCTCTCTCTCTCTCTCTCTCTCTCTCTCTCTCTCTCTATTTATCTATCTAGTTATTTACCAATACAGTTTCCAGTCCAGAAGACTGACCTAACTCTCCCTTATCGGTACTGTTTAGGGATTTATGTTAGAGAGACACTCATTTTATTATAACAAGGATATTGACTCAATTGTTGTGATAAATGATGTCAACACTCCATTACATTAATTAGGAGCTCATCAATTGAATAACATTTCGGTCAATAAAAATGCTTATACGACAATATATCACGCTATCCATTACAGTTATAAAGAGTTCATCAAGTTTAATTTTAGATTTGTTTCTTGCTTAGTTCAAATAAATGCCTATGGTAACTTGTTGGTTCTAAATTGAAATGTTTGCATTATACTCATCATTTCCTTTGATCAATTGTGTCCTTGGTTAGTATTTGGCTCAATGTCAACAACAATATCAATTAAGAATACCAATCGATATGTTGTATTTCGATACCATTTGAAAGAGGAATTTGTCCCACTTCTAGTGTTTAAAAATTGCTCGAAATTTGAAAATAAGGCAAGAAATTTCTCCAACTTTATCGAGAAATTTCTTAAGAAATTTCTGTTTATGGGATTCCCATGTTAAATGAGTTCACGACCTGTAACAAGCAAGTTGAATAAAATGTTTCAATCATTAAAATGGCGTTCAATCAAGCATTTAGTAATTTTATGAGAATAAATCATTTAGATTTATTAAAATTATTTAAAATCGACGAGGGAAATGTCCCGGATAATCCATAAAAATAAAAACATAAAATAAAACAACACTTTGGCGGAACTCTTCTTGTTTTGAGGGCAAATGAAAATTCAAACACTTATTGTCTGATAGTGTGTCTCAAATATAACATATAAATAAACTGAATTTACTGTAATATTTTACAGTTTTTTAGCACAAAAGTTACTGCAATTTTTATTACTCAGGACGTTATATTTTTAAATTATAGATCTCTATCAAATTATAAATGAAAATTCTTTTTTAAAAAATTATCACTTCAAATTAAAGAGATATTAATAATTATATAAAATTTCTCAGAGAAATTTTACTCAAGAAATTTCTAGAAACTTTCCAATTTTAATACACTATCCACTTCACATAAAATAAAATAAATGCCACTTACCAGAAAGACTATATTCTAAGCTTGTATAACTACAACTCATCGAATTTGTTCACATTTAATTACTATAGAACAACATTGCCTGACCACGGTATGTTTCCTTTTAAGTTGAGAAAAGTTAAAATGAATATGCTCAATAAGTAAAAAATAATTTTTGTTAGTTTTGGAAAGGTTAGTTAGCTAAAGTTTACAATGTCTTAGGGTAGACCAAAAAAGTTTGAATAAATCATTAAATATTTTCCGATTAATTTGTTCTTACAAATGGATAGGCAATAAATTGAAATTAATGGTAACCTAGTGTATTTCTTTTTTGTTATTTCTTTATTTGAATGATTTAGAAATCTTATCTCAATTTCAATTGAATACAATCAGCAAATGAGCTTTAATTTGATCTGATATCTAATGGAAAGAATTTTATTTGAGTTAATTAATTGGAGTCAGATAAATTAATTATTTATTGTTTTGTCATTTATTTCTCTGAGGAGTCCTTAAAATATCTTGGCTTCGCAATTGTAATCTAATGAGCATGTTTATATACTCTGGCAATGATCCGAAGAAAAACTAAATAACATAATTAAGTTTACTCTTAGCTCAATAAACTTTTTTTTTGTCTAGATCACAGACATTGTTAATTAAGATTTATCTAGGGGTAGCAAATAGTCAAACTACAATAACAAAAATTCCACCTAATCCGATATAATTGGCAAAATAACCCCTTAGTTCATATCTTAATGTTTTTCTACAATACCAAATATTTTTAGCCTCTATTCCCCCTCTGATGTTGAGAGGCTTGTCTATCTCTGATCAAAAGCATAATTAATATGACCAATCAATTACATTAAGCAGAGACACACAAATTGAAACAGTCTTTTGCTTAATAGAAACTCTATTGTAATAAATCACGCAATCATTTTGGCACTAGGACACACAATTTATGACAATTGTGCATAATATAACTGAAAAAAATAATTCTACAGTAAATTATTTGAAAGATATTAAAAAAAGCCTTGATTATTTCAGCAATTATATTACGTCCAAAATTATAAAGATACTTTTGAAAAGCATCAAAAATGATAAAGTTGAGATCTAATTACACTTTCCTGCCTTCTCTGAAGACCATGTTGATTTAAAGTGACAAAGTCAATCAAGAAACAAATAAAAAGTTATTTAACTACTTGGTTAGAATAATTGAATAAATATGCTTTAAAGCATTTTTTGATATTTCTCTTTAGCTATTCTTTCTTGTTTCCATAATTATAATAAATTCATAAAATGTCTAAGTCATCTTGATAATTATATTTAAAATAAATTACACCAATCTTGAAAAATCAACAAGTCTTACTAGTAAATAGGTACAAATTTATAAAATCATGGTGAATTATATCATGAATGCCAATCTAATGAATAACACATTTATAGAATAGTTAGAATTACTATCACCAAATCAGCCCACAATAAAAACTGCTCAGGTTGTTTTACAAGAGGTTTAAAATAACAATAAACTATTGTATTAATATTTCCTTCATTGTTTCGCTAAAATGATTGTTACTTTTGTGGTGGGCGTTTCATTTAATTAACTTCATTGTTTAAAGAAAATTTTATAAAGAATTGCTGAATATGAAAAAGAAGCTTGATTATCCCTTAGCGATAAATATTTGTTTTGTGAGATTAGATAAAAAATATTGTTATTTGAGATTTCTTCCATATCTATACTGTATTTCAACCGGAATTATGTAATCAAATGATATATTGGTTTAGACGTTAATAGATAAAAACAAAGCATTTTTCAGACTAGAGATGAGTTTCTGATCTGACCTGATGTGACTCGAATCTGATTCAACCGAATATTTTTGGATTCGTATCTGATCTGATCAGAGGTGCTCGGATCGGATTAGAAATATTAATTACAAATAATGAATTTTTTTTAAATAATTAATTAAAAATTTGTTTTACTAGTTTCTTATAATTGAATTAAAACGAATTTGATAAAAATAATACTGTAGTTTTATCCTACATGTATTTTGTGTTTAATTTAAGTTTGCTTCTATTATCAATTAAGAACTTTCGAAATGATCTGATCTGGCTGAAAAATATTATGTTCGGACTCGGATCTGATCTGATTGAAAAATAGATAAGAAGCTCACTTCTATTTGAGGCGGAAAACACGAATTCATTTCAAATTGTATTTAATTCATAAAAACATTGATTTGCATTCAGTTGACTCAAATCTGTTGCTTTGGACACAATCGACACAAATTACCCGGAGTTCAGTTGATTTAAGTCTCTTCTTTTGATAAACTAACAAATAATTAGAATTTTATTTAGAATTCATAGCTGCCGAAGGTAAGTTACCTTTAATTATGATAATTTAAATGTGCAAGGGGATTTTGTCAATAGGATTTGTGCTTACTTTTCGATCTTTTACAAGTGGCTTGATAATTTAATGCTTAAATCTAATTGAAAATAGAAATAAGTTTGACTTTGTTAATTTAAATTAAGAAGTTAACTTGATGATTAACGCAATGATCTCAAAATGTGATAAACTTATTAAATTTCCAGTTTTCATCTAGGTCAAAATGGAAGATATTGTGCTATTGATTATTGCCATTCTATTTCCACCGTTGGCCGTGTTTTTTAAAACCGGGTGCGAAATGGATCTGATCATTAATATATTGCTCACATTCCTCGGATTTGTACCAGGACTAATTCACGCTCTCTATGTGTGTTTTTACAGAAAATAATGACTCATTTGTTTCTGAATTTAATTTTTGTAAAAAATATTTCATAAAATTCATGAAATTTTTTGAAATTCAATTTAATAATAAATGAAATTATTTTTATTAATGTCGAGTAAATAAATCTGATAATATTATACTCTTTATTAATTATACTTGTTGCTTACGCTCGTTGAAATATGACTATATAATTGTAAACGCAGTAATTGGTGCCGGCAAGATTAAAGAGTAAAAATAAGTGAGAAAGATAAATGTGCTATATGCAGTTGTACTGTTGCCTATTCATTAAATATAAAATATTTATTTGGGCAAAAACACCCATCTCAAATTATAAACATTTAAACTTTATCATGTTGGAATGCGGAAGGGGATCCTTGATACTATCAAACTTAAAGCAATGAGTCACCCCGTGCAAAATTAATTAATTATTTGAATTAATTCATATAAAAACAAATTCCAACGAAACTGAAATTTAATATTTTGATATTTAGTTTCACAAATTGCAAAATACCGAAGCATATTGAGCAACATTGAGCAAGTACATTTCCAAAATCAATCACAAAATATTCTCAGGCAGTATTTCTATTGACTCTAGATAAATTTCTTAAAAAAATTCCTTGTATGTCTCCCCTTTTTGATGAAAATATGGTTTAACACTGCGCACAGAATAAAACTATTGTCAAAAGTGTAGGATTAAGCACGATAATAATAATAATGTTGAAGCACAATGGAAAACTTTAACTCAAATAGAAACTAATTGATAAGATTTGTTATATAATTTTGTTTTAAATGCATTAAAGTCCAAAATGTGTTGCTTTGGTCACAATCGACACTTGAGACCAACATTTTATTGCTTTTGATATTTGAAACGTATATTCTATTCAATGATAAAAGCCTTCGTTTCAGAGGACACGCATTTATTGCAAGAGTTAACACAATTTGTTGCAAAACTTTCCTAAAATATTTCAGGTTTTTCAGGTAAGACTACTTTCATTCCGGCCAATTGCTCATACATATAAACGAGGAAATTTTGAATAACTTATTAGTGTCTGAGTAAGAGCTGCTACAAATTTATCTCATTTTCGCATTTATTTTGTTGAGTGTGTTTTGAAAATTAATTTTTATTTTCAAGTGAAGTCATTTTGAATTTTACATTTACTTAGTATTGAAAAATGCCGTTCACCTGTTCAGATATTTGCAAGATCATTCTGGCCATCATTTTCCCACCATTGGGCGTATTAGCGGAGAAGGGCTGCGAATGTGACCTACTTATCAATATTGGGCTGACATGTCTCGGATTTATACCCGGAATAATTCACGCGCTGTATATTATATTTAAATATTAATCAATAAATTTATTAATTGTTTACTTCTGTGAATCTGTTGTCAAATGTCATCAAATATTTAGTGTTATTTACATTTGTTTTGAAAAATTCAAATATTTTGTGAATTAATTGTTTCGATGATTAAATAGAGTATTAGTATTATAATGAATTAAATACATTCATGCAAAATGTAAATCAATTCACATTTCATTTATATTAAAGCCATAATGAATTGAATTTTATTTTCATTCAAATATTTTCTATTCAATCATTAATCAAAATGTAAAAACAGATTTAAATAGATCGTTGACTACTAATTCAAGGTAAATGTATTCATATTCTTATAAATAACAATATTTGGCCAATTGTTGTCAAGCAATTTATTTTTCTATTCATAAATCGATAGTTCATTGATAGCACTAAAAATGTTTCGTTATTCAGATATGCGATTATTGCCAAACAAATTGTTGTTTTATTTTGAATTATAATTTTAAAATGTGGCCTAAAGTTGGACAAGAAGTGATCAAGAGAAATAATCTTGCTAAGAATAAAAGTGTCGCCAATTTTCTAATAGATGTATATTTAGTCGGATTTAAGAAAAGGCGTGAAAATAGTGAAAACAAGTTATTAATTTTCATTAATTATTTCACATTATTTTCATATATTGTTTGTATTTTTAAACAGTGTTTGGGATTTGTGTTTATATTGAAATATGAAACAAAACTTTTATTATTCGATACCTCAATGTTTTTCGGAGGTATCGAAAAGTATAATAAAATTATTCTTATATTTTCATATATTTTGGGTATTGGTATGAATTATAAACTGCGCTTGGCCACCTCTTTAGAAATTGAAGAATGGACCCAGCTACTTGAGCTAGTTAGAAGCAAAAACCGGCGACTCTTTCTCAGGGGATCAGACAATGAAATTTTGAATAAACTAATTAAATCAGCAAGCATACTCTATCCATTGTTCACCAGCTTATTTATCTTCATGGGTAAGAAAATAAAACTAATATACTTTAATTAACTCTAATTTTTTTGAGCAAGTCGTTTTTATGTTTGGAATTATGTTATCCATAAATATTAGACTCTATAGTTTTGGTCAATTTCTGAGTTCATTTGTCTTCCAATTGGCAACAATTGTCTCAATTTATTCCTTCTTTATTGACGCAACATTTGCAGGAATTGTTGTTATAATTATGTCTTATTATCTGCATATGAGAATAAACAAGATCAATCAAGGCATAGAAAATGTTAGCATGGAGCAAGCATCGAGTTATAAAATAAGCATGGCTGTTAGAAAGTTCAATGAAGAGAATAATAGGTTTAGTACGCAATTGTGGTCATTTAATGATTATGGCTCCAATTTGTATTTACTATTATTAATGACCATGTTACCCATGAACTTGTCAGCAATGCATCAGTTAATCTTTGAGTCCATGGAACTCCATATAAGAATATTTTTCTTAATTTGCATAATGTGCCAAGATCTGATTCTGATTGGCCTTCAATTGAGTTTTGCCTCATTCTCGAAGAAAATACACAAAATGTCATCTAATTTGTCGAGACTTCAGTGGAGAGTCAATGGATATCCCTTTCGAATGAAAACTAAACTCAAACTATTGATTAGCTTCGAGAGATTGAGCAGTAAAAAGAAACTTGGTGTTACTGTAGGCTCAATGGTGATGACATTTCCTCTCTTTTACAAGGTATGTGTTATTTGTTATGCTTAATTAAGCAATGTCACTTAATATTGAATCTCAACAGATTGTTGTCAAATATTTACGATTCTTTATTTTGATGCATAAGCTTGCTGGAACATTGCGTCAACAATAAGGCCATTATTATGTTTAATAAAATACCAAATCTATCAATCAAAACAAATGATCTTGAATGATCTTTATTGGTTAATAGAGTCAATTGTGTTGAGGTATAATTTCAAAACGAAATAAAATGCGAATCGAATGTTATTTCATTAAAATTAGTCTTTGAAATCGAGTCCCTTATCCCTAAAGACACTTATGTTGACCACCCCTGAGACAAAAAACAGATGATAAAGTGTAAAGGAGGCATAATCAAGCAACTCAATTTCAAGTGGGTATACGTAAAGGTATTTTACCAATATTTTTGAAAAACCTTTGAAAAATGGGAAATTATTTTTTGAACTACCCTCTAGATCCTCACTCCAGTGCCGTTGAGCTTGGCCACCCCTGTTTTATAATGATTCAAACTTCTAAAAAATTCATATCAATCAAAACAAATAATTTTGATAGCTCATTTGTAATGAATGATTGCTATCGATTTTAATTCATATAAAGTCTATTTGAAGTTTAATTTATAAAATAAATGTGAAATAAAATATATTAATTGCATTCGTAATGTTTTCGTATTCATTTAAACTTTAAATTATGCAGGTCGATATTCACAGATTACAATAGCATAAATAAGATCTGAATTACTCTGATATACAATGTAAATGTAACAAGAATATTTTATAAAAATAAATTTCATCTATGAATAACTGTTTTTGAATTTTTATTATTTCGAAATATTATTTGTATATAAAAGACAACAAATTCTTTGTTCTGAAATGTGGGCAAACTATAGCCAGAATATGGTGAGTTTCGTGAAACATCAACAAATTAGAAATACTCTTGCTACAAACTTATTAATAGACTACTATATAAACAGTTATAAAAAGAGACGAAAAAATCGCCAAAAGAAAATTGTAACCTTCATCAATTATTTTACAATAATTTCATATTTAGTTTGTATTTTTATACTCTGTTTGGGTTTTGTATTGAAATATGAAACAAAACAACTCTTATTTGATGTCTCGATCTTTTTCGGTGGTATTGAAAAGTACAATAAAATAATCTTGATATTTTCATCAATATTGGGCATTGTTCTCAACTATAAGCTCAGGGTCGAGGCATCCGAATATATCGACAAATGGGTTGTTATTTACGATATGATGAAAATAAGAACAAGGAATCTAATTTTGGAAAGGAGTTCTAATAGAACCATGGATGACTTAATAAAATTAACGAAAATAATCTTCCCAATGTTAAGCACATTATTTAGTATACTGGGTAAATATCCATTAATCAAGGATGTTCAAGGGAGATGGACGAAATATCCCCCTAGAGCCGAAAATTTGCGATTATCCCCCCTAGAATTTTTCGAAAATTTATCATTACAGGTATACCCCACCCTCACTGCCGCCAAGCGAAACGAGGCAGCTTGTATTTTACCTTGGTCCCAACCTTGAGTTTTTTGCCGAGCAAAGCGAGGTGGCAATTTTTTTTGCGGAAAATTCAAAAAATCACCCTTAGACCCGTCGACCTTGAACATGCCATTAATATTTTCTTACTTTTCTAATTTAACAAATATTATCTAGTTATTTTGCTATCCTTAATATTGCTCATAATAAACATCAAATTCTATAATTTTGGCCAATTTTTGAGTTCATTTTTCTTTCAATTGACAACAATTGTCGCCTTTTATGCGTTTTTTACGGATGCTTTGGTCACTACCTGTGTCTTAATGATGGCAACTTATTATTTTCACTTGAGCATAAACAAGATCAATGGTGGAATTGAAAGAGTTACACGACCAAATGCAACCATTCATGAAATGGCCATGGCAATTAAGATGTTTAATGAAGAGCATAACTTATTTATTAGTCAAATTTGGGAATTGAACAAATTTTTCAAGAACACCTATCTTGTATTTTTAGTGACATCATTTCCAATGAACTTGTTAGGAATGCACCAGGTTATGTTTGAAAAAATGCAAGTACACTTAAAAATGTTTTTTGCAGTGGCTCTGCTCTGTCACGACCTCATCCTATTTGGACTCCAATTGAGTTTCGCCTCATTTTCGAAGAAAATTCATAAAATGTGTTCAAATCTATCGCGACTTCAGTGGAGAGTAAATGGATATCCCTTTCGTATGAGAACTAAACTCAAACTTATTGTTAGTTTTGAGAGACTGAGCAGTAAAAAGAAAATGGGTATTACCGTTGGTTCAGCAGTGATGACATTTCCTTTATTTTTCAAGGTAATTCAAGAGTAGACTTTAAAAAACGAATTCCTAATCTTACTAAAATGCATAAAATTTTGAGGGATTAAGGGCTGATATCAACTGCAATAAGTTTGATCAGCAGTGATGGCTAAGTTGCTTCGACTCAGGGGGTCTACCCGAACTCAAAACTCAGGGTGGGGTATACCCACTTTGGCCATCACTGTTTAATCACTTTATGTTCATTTCAAGCATTAAACATTTGTTAACCTTTTCAATTGAGGGAGTGGTGGAATTGAAGGGAATCCCTCTAATGAAATTCCTAAAACAAGTGAAAGACAGAGAGTGAGTGTAACTTAATCTATAGGAAGAGGAAGAGATTGGGATAAAAAGTTTTTAACATTTCAAAGTCTACTTGAAAAATGTTTCATACATCTTATTGTCTATATGAGCCAATATTTCTTTTATCTTGCAGATATTAGTGAAATACTTTCGCTTTTTCATTTTGGTTCATAAGCTAGCTGGCCAATTTCGGCAACAACAAGATGACTATCCCTATTAAACATATCCAAAATAATTATTTTCATTAAATTTGCGTCGAATTTTTTTTATGATTGATTGATTTTAAAAAATGATTGATTGTCATAAAAAATATGTTATTTCAGTAAATATTTCACTTAATAACTGCAAGCTGCATCTAAATTAATTACCCTGGCGTTCCCATGCCACCCAGATTTGTTTTTATTTCAAGATATAATTGATTTACGATTATTTAAGAAATTTAAGTATTTAATTGCAATAGTTTGGTATTCAATAGTTTCATAGTTTATCCTAAATATATTATGAATATCTTTGGTCGAAAATGTGGATCAAAGTGAGTGAAAGTGTAATAAAAGAAATAAGCAAGCAGAACTTGGTAGTGCAAATAATTTTCTTATAGATTATTATTTGGACGGCTTTAAGAATAGAATAATTAATGAAAACAATAATTTTATTTTACACTTATTTCATATTTAGCTACTTTTTTCAAAGGACAACATGCCATTTTGTATTGTGACTGGGATCTGGAATTTAATAATTTTTTTCGATGACCAATAATGACCTACTATTAGTTCTAGAATATAATAAAAATCGATGCGTACAATTTTTTATAAAAAATTAAAAAGTAGATTTCTTAACCATTACCTCTACAGGGAAATCTTCACTTTGAGCTGCTAGATGACCGCGGTCCCACCATTCAATTTAAATATAATTTGCATGGTTGAAAGATATGATCAAAATACATTTTTTGGCTAAGCGAAAAGAGGTAACAATTTTTATTTTGACCGCTAGGGGGCCTCAAAGTTTTTTCAACTTTTAATAGAAATTTCTTAGGAAATGAGTTTATATCTATGAATTGATATGAAAATCATGCAAATAATCGAAAAAAAACATTTTTCAATCACCAGGAAGGGGGGGGTAAAAAGATCGAGATATCTTCACTTTTTGGTCTATCCGTGGAAATTTGTAATTTGACCTTCAAAATGACCTCTGGTCAAGTCAGTTAAGCATTACTTTTTGTTCCTCTGATAATCCTCTATTAAGTATTGGGTAAGGTGCAAGGGCTTGTCCTGGACATATACCAAGATTTTTGTCATTTTGTTGAGTTTTAATATAAATGTTTTAGTTTCACCTCTGTCAAGGGCAAACTATATAAGATATAATTCTCACACTTGCACAACTTTTATCGGACTATAAGCTCTATCGATTCGTGAAAATTTAATAATTTTATCTACCAGCGTTCCAAAGATAGGAATTTTTTTTGAAAATCAGAAAAGTGCCATAAAGTACGTCTTCTGATCTAATGAGCCAAAAACGTAGATTGACTTT
>JAQGCS010001616.1:0-13057 GCA_034702105.1 Fuscozetes fuscipes | reverse complement strand
GAATTGTAATTCTATCTTTTGTATTTTTTGAGAAATAAACAATTATTATTGTAAAGTCCAAAGCTGGACACCCTATAAATCAGCTTGTTTTAAATTCAACTCTTATTTAAATATGTGCTGTATTTTAATCCAATTTCGGAATCGACTCATTTGTATGCCATAAACGAATTGAAGACAAATTGAAGAGAGAATTGAGTCAAACAATTGATAAAAATCTAAACATCTTTCACTTGAAGACAATATTTTCAATTCTTATGTTTACACTATTTTTTGAAAAAAGCCAAAAATTCAAAGAAAGTGAGAGTCATTTCAAACTAACCTTTCATTTGTGAAACCCTTTCTTCTTATTGAGATAATGTTGCATTCTTGTTTTATCTTAATCAAAATCCTTTATTGGAAATGTCAATTTGATAGCTACAATTATGAAATCCTGGTCTATAAGTAAACCACAATAAATAGAGTTTAAATCGTTCAGGTTATTTTTTACATTTTATTTCGAATTACACTTTTTAAAAAATTAATGGAAAATGAAATAATTTTTACATAGATCATTTCAAAACAAACAAAACCTTTGTCAATTATAATTAATATTTGAAAAATGAAATAAATTAATAATCAAATAATAGATATAAAGAAAGATTGCAATTATTTTATGCCAAGTATTGAATTGAATTTGTTTCGAATCCTTTTTATTGATTCTTTCGTTTTCATTATTTTATATAATTTTAATACTTTAGAAAAGATTTAACGTTGAGTTTATTATGAGTTTAATTAAGTGACCAAATTGTGCTCACTTTCCTGGTCCACCTAAATAGTGAAAAATGTTCAATTTAAGATTCAATTTTTCATTTCATTAAAAAAAAGTTGATGCATTTTTTAATGAAAGTTAATGACCAAACTTAAGTATCTCAAGTTTCTAAATTCCTTTCTTTTATAGGGTAAAATGACAGCCACTTTCACTTTATTTTTCCGTGATAACAAAATAGCGCTTAAATACACAATGGGCTAGAATTCCCTAGATTCAGTTTTTCTCTAAGATGTATTTGTGGGTCAAAATGTAGGATCTTGGAGCCACGAGGTCTAAGAGATCTTAAAATATGATGTATTTGGCCGTATATTGTCTTAACTCTCAGTATTTGAATGATTTGTGAATAATTATGCTCTAAATGTTGTGTTTTGAAACATTTGTTTTGATATCAGTCTCACTATTAGAGCAGATTTTAATCAAAATAAGTGCTCAAACTTTTGAATAAACCATTTTTTTGTCTCAAACTTTGTTAGAGAATTGAGTGATTACCCAAGAATTCAGATAATCTTTTTTCAGCATTCCTTGAAGACGACGTCCTTTTCTTTCCCGGTCCTCCTGTATATGATTTGACAATAAAATGAGCGTTTATTTACATTTGAACATGTCAAAATATCAATTAATTAGATGACCACTAACCCAAAAATTCGGACAATCGTTTTTTTGGTGAATAATCATCATAATAATCAGACCGCTTTCCAGGTCCTCCTGTCATTAATTCAAAGAATTGTAAACTTGAAAGGTTTGAGCACTTTATTGAGTTTACCTAAAAATTCGGATAACTTTTTCTCAACGAAGAGATTTTGAGGATATATTAGTCCAAACCGTGGCTGAGATTTAGCTGAAAGGCTTTGATCGAGATCTATTGTAATACAAAACCGTTTAAAATGATTTAAACAATACCTAATCAAATGCAAACTAAAGTAGCTTTTTTATCTAGAATATATTTTCTTTTGTTCAAATCTCGATATATTCAGTCATCAATTTTATCTAAACCTATATCTTCTATGAGAAGGAAATTAATGAATTTGCTTTTATAATACTGTCAAGAGAATGGTCTTGCTATTTATTAGACTGTTAATGAGCGAAGGGTGATAATGAGCAAGATTATAAAAAGCTTATCTGAATGAGAAAAAGAGTAATTAAAGAGATAGAGTGAACAAACCATTGTCTGCGACGACCATCGATATAATGACTAAATTGATTACTGCCATCGAAACCAATAAATTGGTCACTAATTTGCCGTAAAATGAGTTCATTTTTGATTTGAAGCGAATTATTCCTTTAAAATCATAATTAATTGAATTAATAAATGAATATTAATAAATATATTTAAGGAAATCAGTTTAACATCAAATAAATACTCCAAATATAAGATTTGCTCGTTTATTATAAACAAATAATCAATTGAATCGATTGGAAAATAATAAATATTAGTATATATGTTTAATATGAAGAACGACTTGGCAATTTTCAAATTATTTAATTGATGTTTGAGCTCATTATTCAATTTAATGCCAAAATTCTAATGAGGTTTCATTTAATTAAGGCTTTCTTATAGAGAACTCTCAAAACATGTCTATAATTAGTCATACAATTAGTTAACTGTTTATGAAATTTCATTAATTTGATGAAATCGATTAATTATTTTAAAAACTTTCTAAGGATTGTCGAATGAATTCAGCCATACATTCAATTCCCTTGATTTACACAATTTCGAAGACTTTTCTTACAATTGAGCAAATGTTTTCTCAAATATGCAAGATCATAAAAGCAATTGAATCAAAGTGGTTATTAGAATTAATGCAGGAATAACTTAAGGAAGCCTTTCACATTTGAAATATTGAATTAAACAATTTTAATTAAATAATTTCAGCCCGGTATGACAAAATAATAAATGTTCATATATAGAAATATCTGAATTGGAACATTCTGATTTGCATGATTTGCTCATCAGCATGATGAAGGATAGACATCTAAGAAGCAATTCTCTATCAATTTACCCATTAAATATGTTCCAATTGAGTGAAAACAAAGAAACTGTACTAGGTGTCCTAAAATGTTTCCGGTCTCTATTACAAGGTTCCGGCCCTCGGTTGCCACTTTATTATAAAGGACTGGTTTATAAATCTGAATTTCTTTGGATTCACATGTATAAATACACAAGAAATCCTTATGAATAAATTAACTAAGTCTAAATAAATATGAAGTATCTTTGATGTTTTATTCGAAATACATGTATAACTTAAATTATTATTAAAATTTTGCAAAATGACAAATGTATACAAATTGATTTGTTTACAAGAAATCGAATGGTGTGTGTGTTTTATAACTCCTAAGAGTCTAACTAAAAGCCTTCTTTCATGTAAGCATTCTTTCATAAATTATGAAATTTATGAATGTATGTAAAATTCAATTAAACAATCACATTTTTCAATAAAAGGTAATTATGAAAAACAATATAAGAAGTCATTAACCATAAAAATTGGAAATTGTGTAAAATATAGTAAAGTGGTCTCAAAGACTGCAGTAGAGACAGGAAACTCTTTAAGACACATATTATATAAAGTAATTGTCATTTTTCTTATAAGATTTTATTGTTTTCAGACAGAACCTGATATCAATGAATCCGATAATTAATAGCCAGAAAAGTTACTGACAGACACTACATATAAATAAAAATGACATCTTTTTAACCGTCTTATTGTCTGAAATGCAATCATTTATTGTGAATAAACTTGCAAGACTCATTTTCCTATCTCATGAGTAGTAAATTAATTCATTTATTTTACTGTCAGAACTTACCGATGGCACACATAAAACATTCATGATCTTAAACAAGCTATTAATAAGAATTATTGTCACTAATTTCAATGTTATTAAACCATGATAATATTGTAAAATACATAATATTCCTCAAACATCAGTAATGGTCAAAAGGATATTTTTTATTTTGCTCGGAATCAACTTAGATCACCTCCTTGACCTCTAAAATGGTTTTTGGAGAATTTTTTTTGACCGTCCCCTAAATTTTTAAAAATCCGAAAAATTGTCATGTAAAACCAAGAGTTTTTGACCCTTCCTAAATTTTCCGGAAAATGTTTCGAAATTTGACGGAAATCTTTGGTCACTTATTTTGGACTAAACTTGTTTGAAGAAACTCCTCTATAATTTATCCCATGTTCAAAAAAAAAGAAACTTGCACTTAGATTTCCCATTGCGTGAGAATAATTTATTTTTAAACACCGGAGCACAAATACTCCAGGTATGGAGATAATGTTCAAAAGTTCTGAGTTATTTTTCTTACATGACTTGTTGAACATATAAACATTAGAATTTACCTGAATAGGTGATAAAAATTGAAATAGGCACTAACACCCAAATAGACATTAATAGACAAAATAAAAGTTCGTGAAAGTGATCAGTACATGATTCGGATCGACCCTAAGTCTTAGCTCCAGCCTATCAAATACTAAGAATAGGCAAATAGGCAAATATCCGGAGTCTACTCATAATTATGAAACTAGCAAATACAAAAGAACAAAATTTGTGCCAACTCTAGTAATAAGTTTAGTTTAAATCTTAAGGGATATAGTGCTCCAGCTTTCCCTACAAAACAATTGACTAATTTTTCTTATAGTAAAATAATTAAAATGGTTGAGCTATGCCTAAGAGACTCAACCCTAAGCCACTTGGAGCCGAAATTTGAGGCAAAACTGAAATGAATGCTCCTGTTCAATGTTAAAGGACCCAAAAATACTCATTTGGGAAAATTGTCAGTTTTTGACTTTAAACTGGATTTAACAGTGATTTGGCTCTATTTTTGTCAATTGTCCCATTTTAACGTGTTTTGAGTGAAAAACAAAATGATCATCTCTTCTGGTATGAATTCCTTTGGTATTGAAAACCAAAAACTAACACCCTAGAACCACTCCCTCTGGAACCGAAGACTAACAACTAGCTTGATTAACAATCTTAATAAACCAAATATTGTTAAATTAATGCTCAAAAAGCAGAATTGATTGATGAATTTATTTGTTGATATGACAAGTTTTTGGTGACTCAATTTGATCAGATAGTACTAGATCAATTATTTTAGTCAACTGTTCATTTGTCGCTCTTTTATCTGTTTTTCATTTATATTCAATTCACATAAATTCAAAGAAAGGAATTTTGTTTATCCAAAAGTCAGAGTAAATACATTTCAATTCTACAATCGATTCAATCGAAGGATTTTTATTTTTATATTAACGAAAAGTTGTGAACTTTTAAATAATAAAATTCAATACAAATAAAACACATTTTATTCGATTCCTCACTAAAAACAATTCATAGAATGACTTCAAAAAGTTTTTTCATTAGAATATCAACAAATTATAAACAAATGAAAAGATCGAAAATCATTAAAAATGTTAAATTGAAAATTTTTAAACATTTGTCAATAAAATCAATTAATACAATTAACAAGAAAACTAATTCACAACATATTGACAAAGATTTGCAAGATTAATTAGAAAAACTTACGTTTTAATGAAATGAAGTGAAGAATTCAATGCGATGTTTGTATCGAATGAATTGGACTTTAATTCATTTAAGTAGAGAATGGAATGAATTAATGAAGAATTTGTTGTTCGGTGATCGCAACCATCAAAACCAAATGTAATCCCGAACTCATAGATTTCGGCAAAGCTTTTAAAGATTTATTTGCAGCGAATCGTAGGTTTTGCTGACAAGAATTGCACAAATGATTGGCCGCACGACATACCAGTGCAGAGCAGTCGGTGCTGTAAATACTGCTCTGATTGAGGTTTACGTCACACGCCTTACAATTAGTTGATTTGAGAAGACTTTGATTATAATTTTATTCAAAGACCAACTTTTTTCGAAACCCAAAACTATGTTTGTTTTGAATCAATAGAATGCAAAAGAACTGAGAAATTAAAATAAGACTTTCGTTTGTTTTGTTGGCTTTGCTTTGCATTAACTCTAATGACGAATATTTTGCTTTTTATTTAATATCTTCTTATTTACATTAAAGTCATTCCTAAATGGAATAAAAAATAAGCCATTTTGGCCCACATTTACTCTTTTGTGTTTTAGTTTTTCCTAGGATAACCATTATTTCAAATTATGGTTTTAAAATTTCTCCAATAATTAAGAAAATTTACATTTTTTGAAAATTATTTTCACTAACTCCTAAACGAAATACACTATAATGTGTTTACCCTTGAAATCAAAAGTAGCCAAGATCAGTAGTCATAGTGGGTATTAAACTAGAAGTAACATTGATAATTTAGGTGAGTTACTTTGGTTAACTTTGGTTATTTTGTTAAATACTTTTGATTTATTGATTACAATTAATGTTACCTCAAAATTGTAATGATCAACACTTCATATGAATGATATATATTTTGTATCAGGGGTGGCCAAGAGGGATCGACGAAATATCCCCCTCTAGAGCCGAAAATTTGGCATTATCACCGTTTTGTTTTTTGCCGAGTGAAGCGAGGCGGCAAATTTTTTGGGGGGAAAATTTAAAAAAGCATCTCCTAGATCCCCTTCTAGAAATTTTTTGAAAAATCACCCCCTAGACCTCCTCTAGAGCCGCCGACCTTGGCCGCCCCTGATTTTGTATACTTTTTGGTCTAAAAATCAGTTCATAATAGCCATACTTCATATAAACCATAGTTCATATAAACCAGGGATGTCCAAGCTTTTCGACTCTAGGGGGATCTAGGGGGTGATTTTTTGAATTTGCCGCCTCGCTTCGCCAGGCAAAAAACACAAATGGGGAATAAGGTAAAATACAAGCATCCTCGCCTGGCGGGGGGAGGGGGGTATACCTGTTATGTTAAAATTCTAGGGGGGATAATGCCAAATTTCTGGCTCTAGGGGGGATAGTTCGTTGATCCCACCTTGGGTATCCCTGATATACACCATTATTTTTCACATTACATAACCTATGGTTTTAACATTTACTTCATAGCAAACATAACTTCACAACATCCATGGTTTATAAGAACCATCAATGACTGTATTTACTAAACATTTTTATAATTAGTATGATCAATTAAATCGTTTGTATTTCAGAAAATTTAATATGGATAAAAAACTCTTTTAGATATTTTGCATGATATTAGATATTTTATTACGATTCCTCGAAAGACTCAATTTCCAAAAGACAGTTCCCACGGGATTTTCGAATATAATCAGTTAGCCCTTGTGCCTTTATAGATAATGAACATTGAAAACATTCTTCTCAAGGTTTTCACTGAATTAATAATAATACAGAAT
Organism: Fuscozetes fuscipes; assembly: GCA_034702105.1. Lineage (NCBI taxonomy): Eukaryota > Metazoa > Arthropoda > Arachnida > Sarcoptiformes > Ceratozetidae > Fuscozetes > Fuscozetes fuscipes. The sequence goes on along the minus strand of JAQGCS010001616.1, from coordinate 5,958 downwards.
AAAACAATATTTTAATGAAAATTTTAAAAGTTTTATTTCAATAAGTTGAATAAAACTTTTAGCTAGATGTTCGCCATTATTAATAATAAATAATTTAGGAGAAGTGGATTCTGGATAACGTCTTTTGGAGAGCTGTTTTTCGAGGAATCTTCTTTCAGCGAGTCGTCTGCATACGATTTTACATCAGGATTGTGCAAGGGGTCAGCTTTACCTTCTAGAAGATGAAATTTTAGGTTTACCTCGACTACGATTTGCAAATTGTTGAATCCCCAAATTTTTCAATTTTTTGGGAAAACAGGAAAATTTCGGTCAAACAAAGCGACGATTTTTGGGGGCTTTTAGCCATCTTCCCGATTTTCCGCTCTTTTTGTTGGCCATCACACCATACATACATATGTTTATACCTAGAATTCATACGATCTCTTGACACTTGCCATCAAAATTTTGAAACTTTAAGTATATGTCTTTTATACTTGGCAACGTCAATGTTGTTAGGTGAAAACTCTTCTTGACCTTGATAACTTGCGAACCTTTTTTCCTTTGGTGATATACATTGCATTAAGTATCAAGGTGAATTTATACTAAATTAATCAGAAATAAATGAATAAGTTGATTAAGTCTGAAAATTCTCTTTTCATTATGCTAATTTTCAAATACTCACTTAGTTTTTACATCAGCCAGCCTAGATTCAAGGTTCCAAGACAGTTCTCAGCCGAAAACTCGGTTAAATTAAACTTAGAACAATTTAGCAAATTGAGTGAATTGGCACCAATTTTGATCTCCATATTGAAAAATAATGTAAGAACGTCCGCCATTGTTCCCTATATTTGTGTTGGCGGGACCCTCCTGAGGGTGGTTAGCTTGGTCATTACTGTTCATCATTGAAAGCGATGGTCTTGGTCTGCTATAAGTATTACTTGCTAAAATTACTATTTTTCACAAAAGCTTTTATTGCGATTATTTTCGATAAATTCATTTCTCAAAATTTGATGAAATGTCCAAAAATATTAAATTTGTTCTTTCATTCATTCATCAAACAAATGGATTTCTAAATATTTATATAATTTTGTGCTAAATATATGCAAATGTTTTATCGAAATCGCAAAATATTTATTAAAGGAGTGTCTGAACAAACATTCATTTGTAATATTAGTGGGATCTTTAGTGAAATGGCCGACCTTCCTCAATTTCGAGTACTCATAGCATATCATCTTTAACTCCTCTTTTGTTTAAAAAAGAAAATTAAAATCCAAAAATGTACATTACCCATTTTATATTTATTTTATGCAAAAATTATCAAAACTAAAAAATCAACCATGGGCATGGAAATCATCAAATAAGGTACGCTTACATTTATTTGTTTACAGTATTGCCCACAATCTGCCAATTTATTGTGTTATTCTCTTTATTGAAACGGCTCTAGGTTTCCGAACATATTTTTCATAAATATCAAGTTTTCCACTACATTTATATAATAAGTAATGTTGTTTTGTCTTTCAACCCACCCACCCACAAATTCTAATTTTTGTTGCTGTTGCAAATATCTCCTTGTATTATAATCTGACAAACGTGACCCCCATTAAAGGTTGTTACACTAATTTACGAGGAAGATATTTTGGTAAAAATAATCTTTTATGCTAATAGGCTTCCTTGCTGTTAGGAATATGCAATCTTTTGAAAAGGGAGGGGCAAGGTGGTAGCCTAAGGGAGAGTCCCTAAGACTGAAAATTAGGGGATGTTTTTTCTGAAAATTTTGTTTGAAAATACGAATAGGGAAGTCTTCGAGAGTATTCGGACCATACCACCTTGCTCATTCCTGCCCTTGACACAATCACATTTGTGAAGTTTTAAAGCTAATCAAATTGAATTCCGTAGAAATTATTTTAAACTCATTATAAGTTAGAGTCTAAAATGTCAACTCTTTTCACTAATTAATAAGAAATTCAATTATTTTCAAATCAAATTCAAAGTAATTATTGTTTTAAACAAATTAATAGAAAATTAGAGTTTTATTTGATTTGACAAATAATTTGTTTTATTTCATTTGATAAATATTAGAGATGTGCAAAGACATCCACTACCAAGCTACAAATTCTTTTGTAAGCGGGGCTAATTTTTGTAAATTTGGAAAGAATTTGAGAGCATTTCGATTTAACATTTCTAGTTATTATGATTGCAGTAAACAAGACAATTTTATCAAAATCTGACCGTTTGTAGAATGTTTTCTAATCTGTTTGTAAAATATAATATTACTTTTGTTATCATATAATAATATTCTTGGAGTTTGTTTTGCAAGATTCTTAGTCTACTGGTTCATTGATCAAAAGCGAAATCATCATCTCTACTATGACTTATGAAACACTTTGCAAGGAAATTAGCTTGTTAATTCTTAAAATACCGCTTAAATATTAACAAATGGTTTCCTATGTACAATCAAAACAAAAAACAAGTGAATCAACTCTTTTGTAAAATAAATATGTCCACTTAAATCTCTCTCTGTATCTCTGTCTCTCTGTCTCTCTGTATCTCTGTTTCTCTCTGTCTCTCTCTCTCTTTCTCTCTGTTTCTCTCTGTCTCTCTCTCCTGAAATGAAAGGAACTGACAATAAATTTTATTTTATGTTTTCGGTATTTTTTTTTTGTTGAACTTTAGAGAAACAGAGAAAAGACTTATAAAAGTTGATTAAAATGAATTTCGGAGGAGTATTGAGTTTTTCACTGTTTCGCTGATCAGATCATTTTTGTCGTTCAATTTGTGAGTTTCAACATCTGATAAATTCATGAATTATTTTATTTTCTTCCAAACAATTCTCTTATCGCTTACAATAACTTTTGAGAATTGAGTTCTTATTATAAATTTTTTATTTTTATTCTCAAATGACTTCACATGAATAGAATCTTATCTCTACCCTATTCTGACCCTTTTTGACCTCTTTTAATAACTGTTAGCTTTGAATATCGATTGCCTTCAATTTAAAAATTCCAACATAGTAAATCCACACCAATTCCAAAGAAATTAAGACAGAATTGGCCCTCAGATTAATAATTAAAATCTGCCATTATTCAAGATGGCCTTGAGGTAACATTTCCTTATTTTTCACTGGAAGTTCTTGATAAATCAGCTTTAATTTAATTGAATTTAAGGCAAGGGGTATAGTCCAAATATTCCCTAGTTTTGAGTTCCGACGAACCCATCGATCAACACTCCGAACTTCTCGCCTAAATTTTTGAACCAAGAACTCCATAAGGCCATGGACCTTTAAGGCAATTTAGCTAAAAATTACTCCATTTTTAACAAGTTTAAGCCAAAGACATTATGGCGATTCAGTGATGGCCAAAGGGGTTATAGCTGAGCTCAGCTAGACAAACGCGAACTTTCCGCCGAGCGAGGCGGCAAAATGGAGGAGAAATTATCTGCCAGCACACCCCCTCGAAATTTTGGAGATTCAGAAAAAAGCTCACAGGGGGCTGTGATTTTTTCCCGGTTAGTCTGTAAAATACCCCCCTAATTTTTTGGTCCGAAAGACCCCCTAAGATCGAGGACCTTGCCCATCCCTGATTAGACAACATTTCATTTTAATTAAATCGAATGTAATGCAAATAGAAATGTGATCATTTTGATAATATTTTTCTAAACCATTTAAATCAAACAAGAGATATTTTCTAGATTTGTGTGATTAGATCAAATCTAGCAAAATTTTTAAAATCAATATTTATTTTGTTATGAGATAAATAAGTCATATTTATAGTCATATGAATGAAAATTTAGGACAACACTAATACGAATAAATATGTTTATAGCATAACAGCAATCAATTAAATGAATTATAACCAAACTCTGAATTGACTGAAAAAATTAATGCGATTTTATGTCATGAATATTGAATGAATGCTTTTTTAAGTGAATAATATTTTAATCCATAATAATAAGAGAAATATTGTCATCAATAGTGAAGTTGTAGTTTCAAGGCTTTCAAGCTCTTGGTCATTATTTTTATCGTCTTTTCCTGTGATTATATAAATAAATTTAATACATTCAATGAAATGGTGTTAACTGAAGAGCATAAGTGAACACTACTTTAATGTAAATCCTCTAAAAGATTCCTATTTTTCTAAATTACGGATTGAATTAAATTGATATAAATGATCAGTGAACTTTCAACCAATAGTTTCAAGAGAACATCTAATTTGTATTCATTTAATGGATTTTCTATAAATATTGTCTGGTTTTTATGCAATAGATTTATCAATGTTCATTAAATTGGCAAGATAACAAGGATGGCATGTTTGCACTGCACAATCTCTTTGACAATTTAGCGCAACCAGAAGTACCCTAGTTCATTTATTTATTTGAATTGGATTGTGTTTCCGTTCATCCTTTAATCGAATCAAAAATGGAGAAAGGTTATATTAATTTGCAAGTATTAAAGTCTAATTTGGTTCGAATCTGTTGAATATGAGTTAAATTGTGAGTTTAAAAAATAATTAGTGTTTTGTCAAAAGTATGTGCTTACTCATAATCAACATTTTCAATAATTCATTCGAAACGTGATTTTATTGTAAATAACAAATGAATTATTTGGACGATTCTCCAATGAATCGAATTATGTGTGCATGCTTATAATTTCAATAGACGTCCAGATTAATTGCAATCAATATTTGTTTGAAATTTGTTAACATCTGATATATAATTGATATATAATAGAACCCTTTGAAGAGTAAGTTTTGATTATTGGTTTTTATAGAATTATTGTCTCATAAATGTTGGGATCATAAGTGCTTTGAGCGATGGCTCCAATGCTTGTGTTTCGGCAAATGTGAGTCAATGTGAACATAATTAGAGACAAATTATAGAGTATTCGGTAAAACAATCACAGAGAATAACAAATCGATAATAACTGTGGAAAAGTGATAAAAGATTTGTTGGGTTATATTACAACTTACACTTTTATCGCAATCGTCTTATCATTTAAGACCACAATTACTTAATGACAAAAAGTGACGTCAAATGAGTTCTTCATATATTTGACTCCTATTATAAAGATGTTTGAGTCAGAGTCTCAATTGATTGAGTAGTGAATTGTTGAAGAATAGCCATACCGTTAGAGGACTGGTATGTTTGCGCTACTGTATTGTCAGTGCGATACAGACGCCAATTATGATTGCGAGCGATAATCGACAAATCAATGTCTCGATTATTTGCAAACTTAATAATCAGTTCATTTGTTAACTTTTGTTAAAATACATTCACTCGCAAAGTGCACAACATTTCACTGACTTCGCAGGAATGCCATCCATTCCTCACTCAATAGTAATGACTATAGATTCAAAATGAAGTGAAGTTATGATTCTCTAAACTTATCTCTAATTCCATTAATTTTTATTGAATTGAATCTAATTTAATAAATTACTCAAAACAACAAATTATATTAAATTTGATAAAAGACTGAATTCTCTTTATTATGGATTTTATTAGAGAATCAAAATTAATAAATACGTGTATTATAACCATGGATAGTGTTTATAGTGTATACTATTTTATCGAAATTTATTGTATTTGGTATTAAACAGATTCGCATTGAATTAATGTTTGATTGCATTGAGTAATGTTTGGCGACAATGACTGCAATGAATTACTCGAATCGACTTCAAACCCAATGTTTTAAATTGTTTATCAGTTTGTTTATCATTTTGTCATCGAATTCATCCATTATTAGCACACAATCAGATCTATCACTCTTTCAGCACATCATAACTTGTGAGAAGAATTCGCCAGGATCTACCATATTCAACTTTCAGGTTAACACTCAACCTTTTCTAAGTCCTGAGGGTAAGTCTTTATTAATATATTTCAAATTCATGTTTACAATAAATAAATATTATATTGGATCTGTGCAAATGTTATTTCGTTTTATTGAAAGGTTTTAGTTAAAAAGCTGTACCTTGAACAATATTCATT
>JAQGCS010001615.1:0-13057 GCA_034702105.1 Fuscozetes fuscipes | reverse complement strand
GAGAGAGAGAGATGGAGAGAGAGAGAGCGAGAGAGAGAGAGAGAGAGAGAGAGAGACTTTACTTCACCCACACTCATTACAGTCATAACTAAAGTGAAATAATATAACATGATCATTAATGCATAAATAAACATGTTTAAAGAATTCATTAAAAACCTATCTGGTATCTAATTCCTTAATCGTAGTTAAAATAAATAAAGAATTCCCTTCCATTAAGGAAGTCAGCATTAAAAAAGTTTTAAAATTATTAATATAAGCCACAACTTTTGAGTGATTTTATTTCAATTTAATTTTTTGATATAATCAAGCTATTCTTCAAATTATTGAGCACATTTCTAAGTTACTATGAATAAACAAACTTGATTACAATAGACTTAATATAAACCGTAATATATTCCCTAAAATATGTCATTAATAACCATTCTTGCTAAATACAAATAAATGTAATGATGTAATTTTACAAGTTAAATTTCTCTTTCATCTTGATCACTGCTAATACTAATTGAATGCGAATTATTTTTTAAAGTTTTCTTGCAAACAATAGTCGTTTTCACTATTAATAGGACTGAAGACCTGATTCTCAGCGCATCGATGCCTTTACTCAAATGAAAAAATAATCCTCGTTAACAATCTGTTGATTATACCAAACACAGCATAAGAGCACAGAATAGACGGGAAAGTAATCCATAGAAAAATAAAATTAAATCACAAAAAGTAAAAATCATTTCTCAGTAAACAAAAACATTTTTTTTATTAAAGACTTGATATCATTGATTGACTATTGATTTGTGAACCAATGGTTTTGATGGGCTGATGGGTTTTCCTACCACAATGGCACTGACCAACACATTCCCATTGTTAGCACAGAATAGCAACTATTTTGATAGATACTTTTATTTATTGTTTAGAAGCGCAACACTTTTTCCAAAGAAATTCATTAAAAAATGTTTAATAAAAAAAATCTTTTCTTTTGAATCGATTCAAACAATTTTTAAAAATAAAATCTTTTATTTTTGTCAAAAATTAGATAAAATTTTTCTTAAACTCTATTTTTTAGATAAATCTTAACTCAACTGTGAATTAGTATAAAACAAATGACAACAGAAATGAAGTCTTCATTTGAGTGATTAGTTTTGATATAATGTTTAAAAAATGTGCAAACATTTTGTGATATCTTTCCCTTTACTGTTACTGTTATTATATGGCGTAGAAAAGTGCCGCTCAGGTGAGACCATAATTATCGGCGGTACTGATGGCAAGGGTGGCGGGGGTGGAATGGTGCTCAAAACTGATGGATACAAAGGCAAAGGCAAGAATATCATTATTATTGGAGGCCAGAGCAGTGGCGGTGGTGGACATGGGCATGGCCACGGAAAACATGGTAAACATGGTCATGGTCATGGTCATGGAGGTGGAGGCGGTGGAGGAGGTACTGGTCCAACTATTGTGAAAACACATGGACATGGCAAACATCAGAAGAACATCATCATCATTGGTGGCAGTGGTGGTGGCGATAAAGGTGGGCATGGCAAAAAAGGCCATGGCGGTGGTGGCGGCGGCGGGGGAGCAATGGTACTCAAGACAGGTGGACATCATAAGCACGGTCAAAATTTGATCATAATGGGAGGAAGCAGCGGAGGAGGAGGAGGTGGCGGCGGTGGAGGTAAACACCATCATCACCATCACGATGAAGGACATGAAGAAGAAGGCGGTGAACATGAAGGGGGCGAAGAACATGGAGGTGGTGGCGGACAACAGAAGGGAATGATGCAAATGATTCCGATGATGATGATGGGTGGAATGAGTCAAATGAACCAGATGAGTCAAATGGGCAGAATGGGCCAGATGGGGCAAATGGGCGGAATGGGTGGCATGAGTTCAATGTCAGGAATGAGTGCTATGGGAGGAATGGGTGCTTTGGGAGGAATGGTGGCAACGCCACTAGCTATGGACTACGGCAGTTATGGAGGTGGATATTCTGGTGCCTATGGCGGGGAATATGGCGGTGGATATGATTATTACGGTTAAAATACTTTTGTTTATCTAGATCATTTTCATTTGTAATTCTAATCATTATTTTAATTCAATTTATGCCGTTTTGTTGATCGTGTGGAACAGCATTTCATTCTATCGAGTGCTGGTTCACTGATTGAGTTTAGAGCTAGATTAGTCCAAAAAATGTATTATTAAGTCAATAAAAGCTGTAATTTAAATATCAAGGTTTATTTATTCATCTCTCTATACATTTAGCAGTATTTTACAAAAACTGTAATTTTATTTTTCATCCAATATTTTATTTTTATTGAATTTCAATAATTATTTCTATAACGAATATCTGAGCTGGATACTCATGAGCTTGACACTGATATGCCTCCGCCACCAATTGTGATATAAGAACATTTGATGGACGTAGGGAATAACAGCGTTGTGTCCAAGAAAATCCAGAGCTGATATTCGTTTTGCACTGGTTACATGATAAAAAATAATTTTATGTTTAATTTGATTCTTTAACAATTTGTTCATGTTCATTTCATTTAGATATACTTAATAATAATTTTGTTGCAAACAGAGGTTTAGACAAAAACTGTAATTTATTTTCATGCACAATTTAGAATACCTATTTGAACTTTAATTTATTTTATAATAAGTACCAGGACTAGATTCTAATGAATTAGTATCTAATCAGGGTACTTGTTTTGAATGCTGCTGATCAGTTTAGTAAAATTCACTGTATAACTGTTTAAGATAAATATTTATTTTTACAATGATAGCTAAAATTTACAAGGTTACAACTATTATACGATCGAATAAAATAGTTATCAAAAATATAATTAAATAGTTGAAATAAAAAGAACATGAGATTAGTGAACATTAAATAAATATACATGGACAAATGAGAAAAATAAACTCAATTAACTAGTAGAATTATTATAATTCTAGTAAACATTCAAAACGCGAAAAACCCATTCCTTAGTCTTCAAATACCAGTTCAGTCGATGAGGTAATTGAGCGGCGAGTGATTGAAAACCGGGAACCATATGAAGAATGAGAATAACAACCAAGATTGATTGACACAATAGACAAGATTAAACACTCATTATTATTAAGGTCGTTTAAATAGTTTGCTGAAAGTATTTATCATGATGTCAGGTCTTTTCTCTTATCGCTTTCTCTTCCAACCACCCATTCCCATTCCATGGCCGTGCATTTCATGCATGTGCATGGGCACTGGCACAGCCACATACTTGACCTCCTCTTCCTTCTTGTGGTGTTCTTTACATTCGGGACCAATGAGCAGAATATTCTGTCCCTTCTTGCGTTTGTGATGTGTCTTCATAACAAGACGAGGGCCACACTTTCCGCCCACAATAATCAGCTCCTGGCCATACCTTGCAAAACATATCGCAATCAAATTCATTGAAATCAATAGAAAGCAAACTATTTTGAAGTAATCCATTGTGTGTTTGAAAATGAAAAACAATAAAATAGTGAAAACTCAGTCCTCTGACAGACTGTTTACTCTTGGATTCACAACTAATGACTAAATATTCGGCTCATTTTAAAAACTGTATTTATAGTCTATTTTCGAAGCATTGAAAATGAGTTAAACGACTGCTTATTAATCAGAATTAATAACAATTTTTATTTTTCACTCGTCTATTGTTTTGCATATTTTTCTATGTTTTTGTGCTGTTTTGTAGACAAAAATAGTATGTTTGCAGTTTAGTTGTGCTCGGGTGCAGCCGTTCGTGAATTTTCCATATGTTCGCCTTATTAGAGGACTTGTTTTAGTAATTAATTATCGTTAGGAATAACCCCCAAAGCTATTGAAGTAATGCCTCAATACTATTGAGTCAATAAACGAAACCGTTTTTAATTGTTTTCAAAAATGAAAACTAACGACAAATGTAATCATGAAATACATATTCAATGGGAAAATCACGATTAGTATCTTGTACAGTCGAGCTCATTTTTAAATACAATAAAAATTCACTTTTTTATTCTGTAATACAAAGTTCTCATTTGATCAAGTTTAGTGGAAAGACTAGTTTAATTATTAGTGAAATTATTGATCAGAATAAGAAATCAATTCAGCTTGATTAGATTAAAAAGATGGGTCCTTTATATTTGAAAAGGGTTTGACTCTATTCTATGGATTTGAAAATATAAGCAAAAATTGTTGTGAAAGGACTTTTACAACTCCGACCTTTTTGATAACCTATACCATACAGTACAGGGCATTTGCCTTGTTCATAAATGAAAAGAAATTATAAATTATAGAATTTTCTTCAAATAAAAATCAAAAGTGAGAAAGTTCTGCATTTTAAACTGCAATTAGCATGTTCAAATGATAGTTCTGTTAAATTGTATTTATAAAAGACATTTATCACTGAATGGTCAACAGATGAAACTTGATTATTTAATTCAATATATTCAATATTTGACTAATTGCTTGAGGTAAATATCTCAGTATTGAAAAATATTTTTCTTTCTGAAAAACAACCATGGTTAAAATAGATATGAGAATCAAAAGGCTGTAAAATTTACTTTTAACTCTCTTTGAATTTATTTAATTTTCAATCATCAAGTCTATCAAAACATTTTAATTTTTTCCCTATTATTGTAACTTGGAAACAATAAAACCAGGCTTAAAAATAAAATAAATATACTTTATTTGAATTTTGCGAAGGTAGGTGTTATATTATTTACTGTAACGTTTAGTTTAAAATGTTACTTTATTTGAGAATCAAACTTCTAATACACCGTGGTTCTTCTCTTCAGACATTGATTTTGTTGGATTCCATAAAAGCAAATACTAATCTTAATAAATTAAATGAGAATTGTAAATATAATTTCAGCCGGCATTATTTATTTTAAAATATTATATCGAATATAATTTGAGGAAATGTATAACAAATTGATTTCAATCAAAACTACAGCTTTTACTTTGAATACTATTTGATTATAGTTATAGATCAATTTGAATAGTTATAATCTTGGCCATTACTTCTGGACTCGAATAATATATTTCATACGATGAGTACATTGAAAATTAGATTGATTTTAAATTTACGGAAAGAGATTTTATTTCAATAATAAGAATCAATCGATTATTGGGTGAAATATAATATTATTATCAAATTTCATGTTTTGGTGAAATCATAATTCATAATAAGGAAGTCTTACCATAACTATACTAACGACTCATATTGAATATGACACTCATAACAACACTTTTCCCAATTGAGGAGAGGGAGAGGGAGAGGGAGAGAGCAGTAAAAGTTATGAATGTCTTTAACTCTATCTCTTCCCTAATATTTTGACATTACACTTACACTGACATAAAAACAGGTTAAAACACTGTAGTATCCCAATATGTACTGGGATATAGTGGCACCGATTCGCATGATTTGTCGCTAACAGTAATAATAATAATACTAATAATTAGAATACAAATCATTTTTACTCAAAAAAATGATAATTTTTTAATTAAATACAATTTTAAGCGAAACTAAAGCCTATTGAAAGAGAATTTCAAATATATTTCAATAAATAATTGCTTTTTTCCTTCAAATAGAAAACTGTAACCAAAGAGTAAAAATGCAAATATTTAGAGCCTTCCCACCGACAGCTTATTATTAACACCCTAGGTGATTAGAGCTTGAAATTATAGGATATAAATAAATTATGTAAATTAAACTTGATATTTGCTTTCCATATGATCGCTTACATATTGATAACAGAATAATATTTTTGAAGTAATAAAAAAATTTAAACAAAAGTTAATTAAGTAAAACATTAAATAATTATATTTTAGAATAAATTTTCTCAAATATGTTGTCATTTGATTTCGTCTAAAATTAATTGTTTTGTTTTATTTGTTTATCGAAATGAAAAATATGTTTTGAGACAATCTATTACCTCTTGTAGACAAAAAAATGATTTTCTAGATAATCAGCAAGCTGATGCACAATTGATAAGAGTATTAGCTATGATATAGAGATACAATATTAAGATACCTTGCTAATACAAGCATTAGTATTTGATTTTATCGGAAAATTAATTTTTATTTCTATTAAAGTTTAAAATTTTTAACAAAATTATTATTAAATGAATAATAAATTAAAATCTTATGAAACAACAAATTAATTGATAAGAAATTTTTGAAATTTCCTGAAAATTAAAATATTGTTTCGAATAATGTTTTGTCTAAATATGATTTAAGTATAAAAAGGTTGAAAATGGTCTGAATTTTTACAAATCATTTTCAAACTTCTTGGAGAAAACAGTTCCACCAAATATTAATCATTATAAAATGAATAAAGTAAACTGTGTTTTGTTGGTTGTACTCGTTTTGGCTGTTAGTTTGGTCAAGGAAAATGAGGCCGGCCATCACCACAGAGGAGATATTATTATTATCGGCGGTCATAAGCATCATGGTCATGAACCTAGTATGATTTAAGGACTATAATTGTTTAATTTATCTTTAAAATTTTATTGTTATTTAAACTAGACATTATCAAAACTGGTGGCAAACATCATGGCGAAGACACCATAATCTGGTACAACAGACGAAGAAGATCAGCTCAAAATCAATAATTGAGCCCTTAATAGACTGTAATTTATTTTAATAGTTTTAATAAAGCTCAATTAACTTTTGAAGCTTAATCAGTTTGTCAAATTAATGTTCTATTAATTTTCTTTTATATTTAAGAGCTGTAAATATTTGTTTATTATAAATGTTCTTGACTATCTATCAATTTTAAACTTATTGTTCGATTTTGTTATAATTTTATAATCATTTTCGTTTAAATCAATTTGCCTTGCTATTAAATGACCAAAAGAAAATAAAATTCAAAATTTTCTCAAAAACTATTTAAAAATATATGGGTTTATTAATTATTTTATAACAATTCTTTCTGCTTGATATTAAATTACTTATAGAATTAAGCTATAAAATTAATTATTGATGAGCTAGTGCCTTTTCAAATAATTTAGTCTAAATGACACCAATTTCAATCTAAGTTACACTAGATAATCCTGAAAATTGGCTAAATATTAAATTAAATCTAGATTAATTGTAGATCCACTTCATGCATGCTAATTTCATTGATCAATTTGAATAGTAATGGTAACAAAATGCGAATTTACCTTAAGATTGAAGACTAACACGAAATCCAATTGACTTTTAATAAGCGGTTCTCTAATAAGCATTTAGTTTTACGCTAATAAATGGTGTAATAAAAATTCCATTATTACTATTTGTTAAATAAGTTATTAAATGTAAATCAAACCCATTAGAGCTAAATCTCATAATTATTGGGTTAGAAAAATGATTGCACTCCTTTTGAACTTCTGAATTATATTCTGGATCAGTTGGAAAACCCGTTGAATTATATTCCAATTTATTGGTAGTAATTATATGAAAATTAAATGCAATTTAATTAATAAATGATTTTCTCCTTAACCGAGAAGTTTCCGCTTCGAGTGAACTCTTTTCGGATGAATTCAATGCAAAAGTTCAAAGAGTTTTGTGTTCCAAACAAATGCTAATAAATTATTTCTTTTGAAAAAAGAGTATATAAGTGAGAAGTCTTTCCGTTCGTTTAGTATCAGAAAAAAGTGTCTTAACATTGAATTGAATATTATTTTCCATTTTTTAAGTTTTGAAAAATAATCACAAATATAATGAAAGTATTGAGTGTTTTGTTGATTGCGTCGATTGTGATCTCGTGTTTAGTATTGGAGTCAGAGTCGAGAAGACACAACGATTTGATTATCCTTGGTGGTGGCGGCGGTGGAAAGCATCATGGTGGATGGAATATGCCAAGTAATTATTGATCAATTTGCTCCATTTGTTATATGTGTGTTACGATGTTTTATTGGATTATTTGTATCAAAACTGTAAAGGAATATAATTTATAATTTCTATTAATCAAAAATTTGATGTTATGAGTTATGATGAGATTACAAGATCGTTCTGGTTAATTTTACCAATCATTTAACTTGTTTATTTCAGAAAAATACAAAAAGAAATGCCGGCATAGAAAGAAGGGCGGTTTTATAGGTATTAACACCATGTTATGGGAATGCTCTTAAATAGTTGCCTGACTTTGAGCATAATGAGAATGATAAACTTGCCATGCCTATTTAATAAACCATAAAAATGATTTATTAATTTAATTTTCATTTACTTTTAAAATGTTTATGTTAAATGTTTTTCTTATCTGTATACATCTGATATAAGAACCTTTTACCAAACCTGATTAATTAATGTCTAATTTTGCAGGTATCATTAAGACCGGCCACAAAAAGGGCTCTACCACAATAATAATGGGCAGAAAGAAGCGTTCAATAGACGCAATTGAACTAATACCCATATAATGATCAGGGTAATTACCAAAATGTATTTCAAGTCAATGCAACTCTAACAGAGACCTCATACCATTGAAATTTATTCGTGCTATTTATTAATCACAATTATTATTTGCGATAATCAAAGTATAACATAAACTGTAACTTATTTTCTATTTATTGATTTATTTATACATTTTTTAAAAAATAGAATTTTCAATAAAAGTCGAGTTGTTTTACAATAGTATTGTAGTCATATTTTTTTCAAATTAGGGTTTACTTATCCAATGCTTATGAATAATTATCCAGAACCGATCAATCATCATTAGGTAAAATATGGAGCTATGAAAGTAATCCCTTAAAAATCAGTGCGCAATCAATTTTTAAGGGTGAGCAAGGTAGCTATTCCTCAACAATTATACTAGATTAGTATCAATAATATAAAATTCAACTGCCAAAATATTCGCAAGCTCAAATGAACAGCGCATTCCAATTAAGGACAGTCACTATTATTTCAAAATAAACAAATATTTAAATAATGCAAAAAAAACTTTATTGCCTTATTAAAATTAAAACTTAATCACATTTCATACCATGATAACAAAACAAAAAAGTGATGCATAAATAAAAATGTATAACAATAGTAATTTTATGTGTAAATTACTTTGAACTAAATTGCTCTTAATTTTATATTTTGGTAGATAAATCAAAAAGGCTATAATTTACACTGATGCATATATGATCCAAATTAGATAATTAACTGGCTAATATTCAAATAATTCAATTATTTAATTAAAAGTCGTTTAATTTTTTTCAAATTATATGTAAATTAAGGAAAAATTAATTAAATTTCTTCGGATCTAAATTTCTGAGAAATCAATTCCTTAAGACATTAGTTCCGAACAATTGGCTTAAAACTTAAAAAGGTTAGTTAAAACGGATAATTGTTCCGGGATATGATTCGATGGGAGCTTTTAGTTTTCAATGCAAAGGGTATAAAAAGAAAAAGAAAAGTCGTTTTCAAAAGTTGTGAATAAGTTTTGTTTTTATTACATTTTTTGTTTTAAAAGTCAAAGTTTTAAAGCAATGAAATACTTCTATATCTTTACGATTGTGGTCTTATTCTTATCCGGATTAATGATTCACTCAAATGAAGCAAGGAGACACTCAAATGATATCATTGTGCTTGGTAGTGGTATGAGTGGACATGGAAAAGGTGGTGGACAACCATGTAAGTTCTGCTTAATTATCTTGTTATTGCTGCTTACTTGATTAACAAGTTTGCATTGCCAAGTTCACATTTAATTTTTTTTGAAGCCATCATCAAAAGTGGAGGCAAAAGAGGCGGAACTACTTTGGTGATGTACAGAAGAAAAAAGCGCTCGATCCTTTCTTAGTGTGTCTCAATTGAATTCATTGTCCTTTAAATTTACCTTGTACTGTCCTTTAACTCAAAACAAACCACAATATCATTCACCTTTCAATTTGTTCTTCAATTATTTACTCGTATTATTCAGCTAACAACTTATTATAAACATTCTTTTTAAATATACTTACTTGTTAATTTACCCTCATCTAATTTACATTTGAAATTTAAGACTACATTAAAAACCATTTCACTCTGTTGCTTTTTTTGTTATTTTATAATTCATATTTAGAAATTGTATCGAAATTCAAGAAATAAATATAAAATTCAATTATGGAATAACCGAGGTTTATGTAGCTTGGTCACCTATCTCAGTGATGGCAAATGGAGAGGTATGAGCTTTTAAATAATCTTGATGAACAATTTATATCAATAAATATGTTACAATAAACTGTATAAAAAAATTTATTTAAGAGAGTAAGTTTTGACAAGTACATTTACCTTCTATTGGATTATACGTCTGTTCCTTTATTTTAATTTAACATTTATTTTAATCCTTTAACTTGTTCCTTTAAATGCTTGTGATTCGTTTTCAATAGTTTGAACTTAAGATTTAAGATTAAGAGCCTAACATTTAGCTAGGAGATAAATAACATTTAAATTAATTTTAAAAGTTTGCAATTGAGTTTTTTTGCTAGATAAATTATCCTGTTATTGTTTAAATGTTGAATTTTTAAAACTGTAAGGAATTTTTAAAATATATCTTAAAGTTATCTAACTCATTTAAACATAAGTAATGGGACGTTACACTAATGATGATCTTTTTATCAAGATGTTATAATAATAAGCACTCAGCATTTTTTTAAATAATCGTTTGGAAATGATAGATACCTGTCACTTATCAAATACCAATCATTTGTAATTTGAATCAGTTATGTTAAAAATACTTTTGTTGTTTGGCACATTATATACTTACTTAAAAAAATGTGCCAAGAACAAACAGATAAGAGATCGCATGCCAAAAAAGTATCTCTCAAAACACATTATTAGTGTTATTATAGTTTTATTTTGAAATATAAAAAATATAATTCCAACAAATATTTATAAAGAATAGGTTTTTCCCAAAGTATTAGTTCCATTCGATTTCATTCAAATTTCCCTTAATTTTGGGAATTCATAGCATTTGATTAGGAATTCCGGTATTATTGATCTCCTTTTCATAAGTATATAAATCTAATCATAAAACTCAATATTTCCTGAAATGTTTCTCATCGACCAGTTGTGTGGACACACCATTTGATTTGCAAAGTGTTTTACCAAAGGATATACTCAATACTCAAAGCCATGATTTGGATTAAGTCTATTCTGTTTGTGTTTATTATGTTTTCCGCACAACTCATTCAACTAAATGAGTGCCGACGCTATCAAAATGATATACTAATCCTCGGCGAAGCGTTGGGTGGCTCTGCTGGACAACCCAGTGAGTGAACTTGAACTGTAATTTTAGCAATAGCAATTTTAAATGATCTTGATAACATGGAAAGAATTGAAAGTGGAAAATATATACCATTTTAAACCTACTTATATATTTAGCAATCATCAAAACCGGTGGATCTAAAAGATATGGTGGGACTACACTGATTATGGGCGGAAGGAAATGAAACTCCAATTCCAATTCGAAGCTTCATCATGATGATTCTTATAATTTTTAAATTTATCTTTTTATTATATTTTAAGGTAATTGTATGTCATATCATTTGTAAATGTTATCAGGTTAAAAGCTGTAACTGATTTTTAATCCAATATTTTGATTTATATTAAAATTAATGATTTTACTTATTGACAATTTTGATAGTAATCTGAATTTTTACATGTATCATTTTTCATATTTTTCTAAATAAAAATTTCCTAGAACAGTTGGAGAGTGATAAAAATACAAAAATATCAAGCTAGTTAGATGGCTGTTCAAAACAATTCAAACAATAAGTTTGATTTACTAACAAACTGTAATAAATTCTAAACATAACTCAAAAGTTACCTATTTCTAATATAAATCCTGAAGTAGAAAGATGAATTGAGTTATTTTTGAATGTTTAAATATAAACTTCCAGGATTATCCTTTATAAAAATCAAAGTGTATTATGCAACAGATCGCTTAATTTTGTTTTTCTTTTATATTCTTGTTCAAAATTAGTTTCAATACAATAATGTTTTAATCTAAATAACGCCTTAAACTATATGAATAAATCTTTTTTAACTTGGTCACTGAATCTAAACTATTTATAGATATTAAAAATATTTTTCAAGAATAAAACATAATAAATGAAACAGGCACTACTATTGACATTAATTATCCGATATAATTTTTAAATAAATTATTTTTACACAATCATAATATTGACTTGATTATTGCACAACGAACTAACAATAAACTTACCTGAATAAGGAACCAGGGATGGGCTCCTTTAGACTGAAATATTAAAGGTATAAGGGGCTTTCATGACTCCTTAGAAGAAAATAATCTTAGCGGAGAGTAGGGTCGAAATATTTGCCGGAGCTGGGAGCGACGGAACTCAAAATAACTTGAGGAAAGAGGTGTTGGGACTATACACTCTTGTCCATTCCTGATAAAGGATAATAGAAAGTTGATGGTTTTTAGATTAATATTTTTGAAAATACAAATAAATATTTTCACTAAATATTAGGAAAGGATTGAGTTTTAGGGAAGCATTAGTTCCATTCGATTGATTCAAATTTGGATCATTTGTGGAATTCATAACTTTTGAGAGGAATTCCGGTATTTTGAGTCATTTGTAAAACTATATAAAATGATACCTAAAGAGTGTTTTCAACAATCAATTGGCCACACATTCATTGAGTGATTTACCGAAGGATATACTCAACACTCAAAAGTCATAATGTTATGGATTAGGTCTATTTTGTTTGTATGTGCTTTGTTTTGTGTACAATTCATTCAACAAAATGATTGCCGACGCTATCGAAATGACATTTTTGTGCTGGGTGAAGCCATGAGTGGCTCTGTTGGAATGCCTAGTAAGTATTCATTATACTATATGTTACCAATTTGATATATAAATTGTGGGCAAGTATAAATAGTAACTAAATTGACCTCTTATATAGCAATAATCAAGACGGGTGGCCGTAGAAGATATGGCGGCACTACTTTGGTCTTGGGTGCATCAGGCTAATAAATAAACATTGATAAACCAAATATTTGGGACTTATCTTGTAACTTATATTCCAAATAGGTCTAAATATATAGCTTTTTATGTTTTTTGTATTATTGACAATAATTCAAATAATTATATAACAGTA
>JAQGCS010001614.1:0-13058 GCA_034702105.1 Fuscozetes fuscipes | reverse complement strand
ACGCTTTTATTCGTTTTTTAGTCTAAAACTGTATTCGATTTCGATTTACGTTTAATTCAATTAAAACACTTTTCGTTATATCGATTATCACATTTCATTCTTCATCGGTTACAGACGCGAAACGCGTCACTATAATTGTTTAATATTGAAATTTACTCTTGCAATCAAAAATATAAGCCTTTCTAAAAGCCTCACAATAGTCGGCCATAAAATGCAAGTTTATAATTAAAAGTAAATCGATAGATGAACTCAGATAGAGATCGATTTAAAACTGTTTCATAGCTTTAAGTTATGTTTCTATTCATTGGTTGTCTGCTCACCTATTAATAACCTAGATAACAATTGAAATTATCAATCAGTGTTGTTGTTGTTTCACGACAAACATAAAAACCCTCTTTTGCTATAAATACGAACATTAAATGTAAAAACCATTCAAACGTTTTAAACACTTATTGCAGACAAAAGATAATTACTTAGAAGTGATTCTATAGTTATTTAAATTGAAATAATGTGCCAAATGATTGCAGGAATACATAACTTGCCTCAGGAGACAATGGAGCATTCTTTCGTCATGACCGAAGCTATAGATGGGGTGGAGCCTGGTAAAACACCCAACATTAGAGATCATGACCTGTCAATTGTTTTTCGTGTTTCGGGTAAAAGTTTTGGCATCGGTGGTTACGAACCCAACCCTCAGTTGATAAGTGAAAAGGTTGAGAGTTTGGGACCATTCTCACTATTTGATCTCAATTGGAATAAGTTTGGCATAAATATGGAGAATGCCATAAAATTGATGCCTGTGCTCAACAAAACAGGCATCAAATCAATTATTTGTGGTCCGGAATCATTTACTCCAGACCATAGGCCTTTATTGGGCGAAGATATGTTTGTCCGGGGATTCTTTCATGCAAGTGGCTTTAACTCATTTGGCTTGAATCTGTCGGGTGGTGCTGGTCAACAAATGGCCAAATGGATAGTTTCCGGTGCACCTGATTTCGATTTATCCGCGTATGATATCAAACGGTTTAACAGACACCTCATTAAAAACAGAGCCTGGTCTCAAATGCGGTGCACTGAGGCCTACGCTAAGAATTATGGAATCATTTATCAAAGGGATGAGCCATTAACCGGTTACTCATTTCAATGTGAAATTTGTTTAATTATTCTGAAACTTAATTAATTTATTCGAAGCTAAAAACGAGACCTTTAGAGACCCCTTATTTGATATACTTCTTAGCAAAGGCTGTGTTTATTGTGAAAGACATGGCATTCAGACTCCAGATTGGTTTGATTTGGAGCCGACACGACTCACCGAAGAAGAATGCTGTGCTTTAGACAATACTTATGACTGGCACGAGAGTAGTCGTCAGTGGAAGGCTATTAAACATGAATGTGAGGCAACATATGAAAGGTCTGCTCTCTTCAATTTGTCCTCAATGGCTAAGTTTATAGTGAAGGGACAGAATGCACAACAAGTGATGGATGGCTTGAGCCCAACACAAATACGATCAATGCAAAATAATTCATCGATTGTCACATATCTTCTTAATAAGAGGGGCGGAATCGATGCCGACATTGTCATACATCAAATAAATGACAATCAGTTTTATATGACTTGTGCTGATCTTAACACTAATCAAGTGTTGACTAAAATACATAATTTAATTTCGGATAAAATGATTGGAAGCACACAAGTTATTGATTTGTCTCAACGAATAGCTATCCTATCACTCAATGGACCCAAAAGTACAGAAGTATTGGAGAAATGTCTGAATACTTCGCTCGAGAACTTCAAAGAGAGGACTAATCACAAAATTACATTCAATGTAAACAATATTCATTTTAAATCTTAATCAACTCATTTAATTCTTACACTGATAGAACATTCCCATTCGACTGATGCGGTTCTCGTTTGTGTCGCCCAATGGATGGGAAATACATGTGAATAATAACGAAGACTTGAAGTCAGTGTATTCACAACTCATTAGTAATGAGATCGTATCGAATGCGGGTCTCAGAGCCTATGAGTCACTAAAAAATGAAAATCAATTTCTTTCGGCTGTTATTGATTTACGAACTGAGGATATGTTGACAAACATAGGACTAGACTCTCATGTCTGCGATCTTAAACTCAAAGACAATCTTTTCATCGGTTCTGAAGCCTTGAAAAGTAGACTCAATGAAAAGCATTTTGTTTGGATTGAACTCCAAACTCAAAGCCCGATTGTTTGCGGTTTAGAACCCATTTGGCATAACTCACAAGTGGTTGGATTAGTTCGCAAAAGTTTTTACTCCCATTCCCGCCGACAGATGATGGCCTTTGGAACTATTGATGACAAGTTTGTGCCAAATCAAGCACTTCCTGAAAATGTTGACATTCAGATATTCGGAAAATTATTCAAGGCGAAAATTTATAAAATTAAGGCCAGAATATGAGATACTAAGGTGATATCTGTTTTATCCAACACCTCTTTAATTAGTTCAAATTAATAAATTAGAGTTTTGGGAACAATATGTACTTGCAAGTTGCATTTGTTAAGTGATCACTATTTCAAGAGAAAGAGTTTCGCTATTTTTTATGACGTTTGATATGAAATGTTTCAAAAACTGTAAGCAATGCATAAGTTTTGCGAAGAAATAAAAACAAATCAAAACATTGTTTACACGAATTGTATTATAATTTATTTGTACTTAAAATTAGATTTAATCAAATGTCTTCTGAGGATATTATTCGGTGGCAGACAATGGATCCGTTTCCAAAACAAACTATTGAGAGAATGATTAGATCTGCGGTAAGTGTCACCGAAAACACATTCAAAGGAAATGATTGAATCAATTGAGTGATTATCTAAAAGTTACCGAAAAGGATCCGATTAAGTGATGATTTTAAGAATGCGGTCAACCGTTGCGTCCAAATCTATGTATTGTCGGTGGCGGCCACGGCTGAGACCTATTACAAGACACCAAATCTGACCGAACAGATGATCATCGGTATCATTGGTTTAATGGGTTTCAAAGAGTTTGTTGAGCCTTTGGAACACTTCCACAACGGTTTACAACAAATTATTTTCTGATATTTAAGTAATGTTTTTATTGATTTGTGTTTTGTTTGTTTCTCAAGAATTGATTCAAAGGAAATGTTTGCCAAAGAAAAGAAAGTCAAAGAAAATCGATCTCAAAGTCGATACTATTGTTGAAAACGCAGCGAATTGTGAACAACAGTCATCTGATCTCAAAAGTGAGCCAAATATTACTCAAGACATTGAAGTCGAGACTGAAATCAATCCAAAAATGTTGGACACAAACGAAGTGAAAAACATTTGATAAGATATCGAAGAAAACAAATTTGTTTTTCAATCAAATGATTGCTATTTTTGGAATAATTTATCAAAAAATTAATATATTATTCTTTTAAGAAAATAAAAAAGCTTTTCATCAGAATATATCTCATGAGTCAAGTAATTGATATGAAAAAGAATTTTATAATATTGAGAAAAATGTGATAAAAGCAGATGATATCTACTGAGACTTCACTGGTAATAACCGGTTAAGTCATTAAAAAATGTCTTACGATTTTCATTTTGTTTGCGTTCAAGTGAATAGATTTTTGATAAATTAGATAAATGTCCTGATATTCGTTGCAATTCGTGGTCATATTTAGTAATAGGTGGAGAGTACTCAACGAGTTTATATAAACTTCTTTGAGACAAATGTTCAAAACATATTGAATATTGTAACAAACATTGAGCAATAATAATATACATTGCTTTGGGCCAAAATTCTTGATCAATGTTTCATGTGAAAGCTTTTCATTTGACCTTGATTGTATTGTCTTAAAGACAAGACTTTATGCCAAAAATTAGGAAATATAAAAAATTATCTGATATTTTTGCAAGATAGTATAATATCCACTATAAAATAGACGATATTCAAATGTATCAGGTTTTTAAGAGCTGTTCTGTGTTTAGAATTTGCATTACTTTATCTGTGATTCAAAAGAATCCAATCGTTTGGAATAAGAATTGAATTGAATGTGCATTATTCAGACCCATTATTCGTGGTCATTGTCACTTAAGGTTCAAATTCTTAAAAAGTGACTTGTAATCATATTTTGAACTTGTACAATTGCGAATACTTGTGATCTTGTTTTGATTTTGAGTGTTTCTCGAACAGTTATTAACTTGAATAAAATGCCACTGATTTTATAAGTTATTTAAAATGAGTAAATCATAATTTGAATTTCAATTTCAATTTATTATACAATACGGCGGTATAGACGAGTGTAATGCAATGATGAAATCAATTGTCTACCAATTGCAAGGTAGAAACCCGTGATCAACAAAAATCCTTGGATTTAACCCAAAAGAGAAAAGTAATCGATATTAAGTGTGATGTTTGTTGAAATACTTTTATCTATTTGTGTATTATTTAATTTTATTTACATAATAAACAATTTTATCGTAAATTATATACTAAATGAGTTTATTTCGATTTATTCAATTCAAAGCAATTTCTTTAGAAAAAATTATTTGGACTTTCAATTGATGTAAAAAAGTGTATAAATTAATATGAATTGAGTGGAAAATTTTGAAATTCCGGGCTTTTTAGTGCTCGGTTCACATATCTGTTGACATAATTTTCAGTGATAAAAGTGTTTGGAAGAACAGGAATTCCTTATTAGTTTATTTGAGACAATCCTTCAATGGTTTTTCAAAACATAGTATAAAATAAGATAGAATTTCCAATTGTTTGAAATCTACTGAATTTGAAATTTCCTCAAAAAAATGATTAAATTTCAAGGCTATCATCGAATGATATATTTTATAGGTTTGAATACAATTTGTTTGACATAAAGAAATGCTAATACATTGATCTCATGTTTACATTAAAGAACTTTCCATAAATTTGGCAAAAATATAATTTCAGTTTTGATGAGTTTATTGATAGCTGTGTGTCATATGAATAGTGGTCTGATGTGAGAAAATTCAAACCGTACCGAACAAGAGTAAACAAAGTCGTGCCCATCACCTGTAGTTTGCAAACCTGTACTCACTGCAATATCTATCGTGCAAATCAAGTGCTCGACACTATCTCCAATTTTTAATCGATAGTATATTAAAATTATATTTACAACATATTTTCAGTACATTTACATCCATTAAGACTATCAGGAAAACAAATACAGACTTAACGAAAATATTTATAAACTAGAATTGAATGTCGTTCTCTGTATGATATGATCATCGCATGAAATAGGTGAATTAGCAAGGCCTATTTATGAATTGTCATAACCAAGCTGAGTTTAAAATTAATTTAAAATTTGTCCAAGTAGATTATTGACAAGTATAATTTACACCAGGATAATACGAAAAAGTTTAAAATCAATTTTTAAAAATGTTTTACACTCTTCTTGGTAATGACATTGACATTGAGTACTCGTTCTTCACGATTAATGGTTATGTAAATAGAAGTGCAGATACTTTGCGCTTATAATTTGTAATAGATAAGTTTAATTGACGACCGACTAAAGTAGTGATGACTAGTTTTTTAGAGATAAGACGTCAAAATGATTGCAAAACCTTTCACTCAGTTTTGGTATATAAGCCGCGAGAGGCTGTCTAATGAAGTTAGTTGACAATTTCAATCCAATCCAATACTGAGATCTAAACATTACTTATTATTATATATTATTATATAATAAGTAATTTTTAATTACTTTAATTCCCAGTCTTTGACATATATTTAATAAAACTTAGTTTTTATTCATTTATTATATATTTGTTATTAATTAAATTTAATAAACCCGTAAAAGAGATGGACTGCAGAGACAATCTTTCCGTTGTTATCCACAAGAAAAATGACCTCAGAGTCGAACAATCGGAGCTTCCCGGAGAGCCTGGACCCTATGGTAAGAGCTGTCTCTTAAAGTATTAGTAAGAAATTTTATTAAATGTTGGAATTTGTCTGAACAGAAGTACAATTGGAATCGCATACCGTAGGTATATGTGGCTCAGACGTTCACTTCTGGAAAGACGGCCAAATTGACAAATGGGTGATCAAAGAGCCTATTGTCACCGGACACGAATCCAGTGCTACAGTCGTTAAGATTGGCAGTCATGTCAAGACTATCAAAGTGGGTGATCGCGTGTCTGTAGAGCCGGGCACCGGATGTATGTCATGCCAGGTCTGCAAAGACGGTTTTTATAACTTGTGCCCTGATGTTCTCTTTCATGGAGTGCCCCCAACTGGAGGCGCACTCAGACGATTCTATAATCATAGCTCTGCCTTTGTTCATAAGTGAGTCCAAATCAAAATCTATTCAATTAAAAGAGATTTAATGTCCTTTTTTACAGATTACCGGATAATATGAGTTTCGCAGAGGGAGCTCTTATGGAGCCATTGGCTGTCGCTGTCTATGCCTGTAAGAGAGCTAACATTACTGAAGGGTCCGGACAAAAAGTAATGGTTACCGGTGCCGGACCGGTCGGACTTCTAACTGCTTTAGCAGCAAAGGCTTTGGGAGCACAAGACGTGTGTATTCTCGACATTAACGAAAATCGTCTCAAATTCGCTCAAAGAATGGGAATCGATAAAACACTTCTTATTAACACCAAACTGGACACCGAACCCCTCGCTGATGAGGTTATGAAACTGTTGGGAGGTTCACCTGATATCACATTGGAGTGCAGTGGCGCCGAATCCAGTCTTAATTTAGCCATTTTTGTTACGAGAGACGGAGGAAATGTTGTTATGGTTGGTCTCAATCATCGTAAAGTCACCGTTTCGTTAGCCAGTGCGGCCTGTCGTGAGGTCAACCTCTTGGGAATCAAACGATATCGACACAGGTATACAAAATAAAATCCAATTCAAATTGTTGTAAAATTATCATGGTAAATATCAATAGTTTCCCACTGGCCATTTACTTGGTGTCGAGCGGAAAATTAGATGTCAAGCCATTGATCACTCATAGATATAAAATTGAAGACGCTCTTGATGCATTTGGAACAGCCAGTTCACTCACGGCGGGTGCCATCAAAGTTCAAATCGAGTGCTTCAAACAGTAGTCATGAATTCATTAGTCATTTATTTTTATAAATATCTTTTACATAATAAATATTTTTTATAATTTGTGGGGTTTATAATTCTTCAATTTCTAAGTACATTTAAAAACCTGTACATAGAATCTTAGTAAATGTTGTCCAAACTTTCTTCTCAGTGGAAAAATGTTCTACTTTTCAATTGAATCGAAATAAAACTCAGTATTGGATTGGAATCTATTATTAAATTCATTTTTGCCATTCATTGGTTACTCATTAAAAACTAAATAAAACCGGATATAACTCAAAATATTTATTGATATATGAATTTGATAACTGAAAAATGTAAAACGAACTTGGCAATAATTTAGCTAAAATAACTAGTTTTTGTTTAAAACACTTTTAAATATATGATAAGCTAATGGCTTTAAAACCATTAAAGTTTAAACTTTGAAATAGATTTTGATAACTCACTTTCATTTCCAAGAAGAGGAATGAGAAGGGTTAATAAACGAAAGGAATTTTTAAATATTTTCATGGCTAACAAATTAAGGTAAAAGTTTTGACGAATTTAGTTCAGATTTTTATTTTATTTATAAACGATATGAAGAATAAAAATTTCATTCATTTCCTTAAACTTGATTTTATTGTTTTTATTCGTTGATAACTAATGAAAATCAGCGATAAATGTAATTAAGAATAAACATCTTTGAGCTAATTATCTCACATAAGATTACTTTTGTAAAAAGTGTTGGACTCGAGATAAATGAACAATTGATTCTTTTGAAAGTTGCTAAAAGTATCTTGCAAGGATAATTTATCAAATGGGAAGCATTGGATATCCTTCAAATTAATTGCTTTCTTTCCTACTCATCAAAGACTATAAAAATTGATACGAAATTCATGGAATCAGTAAATAATCATTAAAAGTGTGGAAATATGACTAAAAGAGACAATTTGTCGCTCGTGTTGTGCGGACCCAAAGATCTTAAACTGAGCCAAACTCCATTACCAGGCAAACCAAAACCTTATGGTAATGTACTATCTATATAAATGTACATTGATTCATATGAATTTACAATTCATGCTGTACTTGCAATTGTGATTGATCAGAAGTTCAATTGGCAACTCATACAGGTATGTTTCCTTTAATTTGAACTTAATTTGATGCCTTCAAGTTTGAAATGTTGATCATTACAATAGTGGGAATCTGTGGTTCAGACATACACTTCCTAGAACATGGCAAATGTGATGCCTGGACTATTACGGAACCAATAGTTATGGGCCACGAATCCAGCGCTACAGTGGTCGCCGTTGGCAGTGATGTCACTCAATTGAAGGTCGGCGACAGAGTAGCCATAGAGCCCGGAGTCGTCTGTGAAGATTGTGAATACTGTAAAGGTGGCCGCTATAACTTGTGCCGCAAAGTAGAGTTCCACTCATGTCCTCCATATCACGGATCATTGAGGAGGCTCTACAATCATAGGGCAAATCTATGTTTCAAGTAATCATTGTTTGAATTGAATAGCAATTCAAATAATTGACTCATTTATTTCATAGACTACCAGATAATATGACTTACGGCGAGGGAGCTATTATTGAGCCCTTAGCTGTTGCTGTCTATAGCTGCCAAAAGTTGAAATTAGACAAACAACCAGATAAGAGGGTACTAGTTACTGGAGCAGGACCAGTCGGTCTTTTGTGTGCGTCAGTTGCTAAAGCCTATGGTGTTCAAGATATTTGTATTGTCGGTATTAAGGCTAATATCCTTGGCCAATTCTTCAACACTAATTCTATTTTTCATTCAGATACAAATAAGAGTAGATTGGAAGTGGCGCACAAATTGGGAATACCTAACACTCTTCAAATCAATAGAGGAGATGACACTAAATTTGTCGTCAAAAGAGTGCGACAATTATTCGGTGAATTGCCTGATATTACAATGGAATGCACGGGTGTTGAGGCCTGTATTAACATTGCCATCATTGGCACTAAAGAGGGCGGCAAAGTAGGGCTCATAGGCCTCAATCACAATAAAGTGTCTGTTCAGCTGTCGAATGCTGGATTCAATGAACTGGAACTGATTGGAGTGCGAAGATATAAAGACAAAAGGTTTGGATTATTGCTAAAGCAGTGATCAGTTGTCATCTTTTATGTTTTGTTTCTAACAGTTTCAGTGATTCCATTGATTTAGTCTCTAAGGGAAGGATTAATGTAAAGCCTTTGATTTCTCATGTCTTCACTCTCGAAGAAGCCGTCAAAGCCTTCGAAACGGCGACAAAGTGTGACGACGGAGTGATCAAGGTACAGATTGTCTGTGATTCTGAACAATAGTTTCATATAAAAAATTTAATAATTTTAATATTTCGAGTTTTGAGGGTTTTATTGAATAAATTGCAAATAACAACAATTTGTTAATCAAAAAAGAATAAAACAAATTCATAAATAAATAATTGTCTTAATTTTCGTTTTTGAGATCAGACATAAACTTTGTCCACAATTTTTCTTTCTCTTCGATCTCTTTGATCCGCGATTTGTTTAAAATCTTCTCTAAATTTTCTTTCTCTTTTCTGTCGTTATCTTCCATTTGTTGACAAACTTTATCCATATCTTTGCGGATCAGATCTAATTTTCTATGAAATTCATTGACATTATTGGTCTGCATGTCATGAATAGAGTTGCGCTGTTCTCTCAGTGCATTCACAGTCTGAGGGCTCGTAGAAATTGGCGACTGTTTTGCAGACTTGAAATTCTCTTCGGATCGTTTAAGTCGTTCCCTCTGTCTTTCGAGAACAGCATCCAACTCCTTCTCTGCTTCCGACCAAATGGTGTTCAACTGCTGGTTCTTTATCTCTTGGGTTCGAATGTTTTCATTGGACGGGTCTTTGGGTTTGTATTGGATATTTGCCACTTTAAGAATCTCTTCATTCATTTCCTTTTCGGACTCCAAGAGCTGTTCCACAGTCTGTTTTTCTTTATTCAATAGTTTACTTATCTGTTCTTTGATTTCAGCCTTTTTATCCCTGTTCTTTTTGTGTATTAATTCTCTGGTTTTTTTGATCGCTTCTCTGCAGGAACTGCCGATCTTTGACTGATTTTCTGAATGGAGTTTAACTAAATCCATAACTTATTTGAGAATAATTTGTGGTCTATTCTTAAGTGACAAGTAATCAAATTTGAATTATTGCAAAAATACTCTATCAATTCTGAGCGAGATTTTCAGCATCAAACTAATATAATTTGAGTCAAATTCATTTATTATAATTTTAATGAACTTTAAATAAAATTAAAGAAATGTTATTAACATTTGTATTATATTTACTGCTCTATAATTTTAATGATTATTGTTTCTATTCATTTGCATCGGTCTGTGAACGAGTAGTTTGATTGTTAAGGCCATTGTCGGTGACATTCTTTAGCTGTTCTTTCATTTCGTTCACTTTTGATTTCAATTTATTTATCATTTCATTTGTTTTGTGTTTTTTGTCGAGAGTTTTGTTGAGATTATGCGAAAGATTTTTGACATTATTTTCCGTTTGTTTTAGTCTTTTAGTCAATTCTCGAGTACTCCTCTCTCTAAAGAAGTCGTCGTTCACTAAACCCATAATTACTTTGAATCGATGTCTTTGTTTAAGATATGCAATGCATCGAATAAACCGAATGCATACCCTGTCCTCCGCCGTCAATGGCTGTCCATCTTTGCGTTTATAGAGCTTCCAGTGGACGTCAGACGCCCTTTGGTTCGTTGCAAAACACCTCCAAACAGATTGTATTAGTCTTGAGGCGGGAATCCTATAAAATTCTGACCTTCGCTGTTCTTCCTCTATTTGTAGGGCTAATCCGGTGCCCAAAATACTTCCCGGGAGTGCAAAGAATACGAAACCAAAGAGAGTGCACACCATAACTACAACTTTACCAAATTTTGTTATTGGAGTGATGTCTCCATATCTATACATTAAACATTTGTCAGATTTTTATTGAATTGCAAACAATTTGTTCTGAAATTCTGACCCAATTGTAGCGAATGTGATGAAAGTCATCCAAAAGGCATCGAAAAATCGGTTTATGTTTTTATTGAACTCTCTTTCAGTTAAGTAAACACAAAATGCGGTCAAAATAAGCGACAAAAAGGCAAATATGAAGACAATTATGAGCTGGTACATCTGATTTTTAATCGTTTCAATTATTACTTTTAAGAATCGATACATTAGTCGATGTAATTGAAAAACTTGTGTCAAATGACATATTCTTATGTTTGAGTCGACTTCATAGTCTTGGAAATAAACATGGTTCACTATATATGCAAAGAATACTATTATGCCGAACACATCCAGGAATCTCCAGACGCCATAAGCCTTCAGATATTTGAAGCTTCCTTTAAGGCCTTTGTATTCATAGATCACATCACAAGACCAGAGCCTCAGAATCAACTCAAAGCTCAGAATTACTGGTTTTGGAGAAAATGTCGTTATTTTAATGATTACAAAATTAAAAGCTCACTAATAAGGATTGAATCAGTGACCATTTTTATATACGTAATACTAGTGTTGAAGATTTTGCCCTCATTTGAAAGTTCCTCATCGATTATATTCAAGGCGACGACACTGAAGAAAACGATCGCTAATACTATGAAATGATATACTTTTGCCAAATAAATGGGTTTATGCAGAGCACAGTATATCTTGAGTTTAGTGCTAAAGAATTGAATCCTTTCTCTTTCTTTCGGCCTATGGTTACCGAAAATGTTTGTCATAACTGATGGCTGTCGTGAAACCGCATCATTAGCTGCCGTTTTCGGTGTAGACTCAACCGATGCAACCAATATAACAATTGTGGCCACACTTACCATAAATACAATACCAATAATTAAATCTAATTTTGAATTCACATCAAATCATTGGCTTTGAAATAAGTGTTAGTTTTTCTCAAACCTTTTGAACTCCAATTGAAATTATGTGAAAAGTCACTCAAATTATGATTGTTTTCGATGTGTTTTGAATGACAAATCATAATCATTGAAAACAATGTCACCGCAAATGAAAGTGAATTTAAGAACATTTTAATTGAAATATATCCAAAACTATTGAATCAATAAAACAGATCAAAATTCAAACATTTTCTGACATATCATTTAAACCAAAGCATTGTTTAAAAAATGATTGAATTAAATTGAATTTAACGCAAGCAATGAAGTGCTTTAAAAGACAAGATATGAAAATATAAGACACTTTCATATGATTTACATCCGAAACATGACTTTTATTAAACATTTTATTCATTAAAAATTTATAGATTTGTTGATTCTGTCAAATGATTAGACTATAAAACAAAGAATAGAATCAGAAATAGCTCTAATTTGTGAACAAATGGTGTGACTAATGATTAATCCCAATAATGGCCTAAAGTTAGGAATATCATCACCAGAATAATGGTCAGAACAAAGCCCAAAGCGATGAATATCTGTCCGTACCAATGTCTGATAGGATCGCACAGGTCGCAAATTATTTTGAAGGGTGTCTGCACTCTTGATTTAGTTTTAGACAGGATGCCATTGTTTTTCTTCTTAGTCTTGTCACTGGCGGGTGTCGTATACCGGCCTTCGCGTTGTATTGAAGCAGTGGACCGACTCTTAAAACCCAAACTCTTTGTTTCATCGGTTAACTCATTCTGAATAACATTTTCTATATTATCGGTTTCGGCATTCGTTGGGTTTGGTTTGTCTTTACTGCTATCACTTGCAGATGACTTAACTGTTCTGATACTCTCTTCCATTTCGTTATCAATGTTTAAGACATATAATTGAATCGATTATTGCAATAATTATATGAATTGAGAACTCATTTAATATTAAAACCAATTCATTGTTTGAATAATTGAATTGATGTCAAAACCCGAGACATTTGAAAATTAGTTTTGAATATTGTTTTAAACTTTGAATAAATGGATTAACCTTTAACTCTCCGCTCGTGCGACGAGGAATTCGAATTCATTTTGAATTTCAAAACTACAGTAAAAATCATT
>JAQGCS010001613.1:0-13059 GCA_034702105.1 Fuscozetes fuscipes | reverse complement strand
GGGGGAGGGGGTCGGATTTGTCTCAAATCTAAGGGGGTCTCCTAAAACCCAAAAACTAGGGGGCCTTTGGGCTATACCCTCCCTTGGGCATCCCTGACTCTATTCAAGAGTTCACTCAATTAGGTTAATTGATGCCCTAGCAAATTGAAGGCAATCAAGAAATTTATTAACAGTAAGGTCTTTTTATGGGTAATGTCAAAACACTTTCATTGTGGTATCATTGGATTTGTGATGCCATGAGGGTTTCAAATTGGTAATTTTTATCTGCGGATGACCATATCCAAGCGAGTGGTGGCCTTAAGAAGAATAGCTCGAAATCATGCAAATTGTAAGATTAAAGTTTCATCTTATCAATAAATGTGCGAAAATGCATCTTAAATGCAGCACAAATCCAATGATATCACAATGAAAATGTTTTGACATTACCCATAAAAAGACCCTACTGTAAGATTAGTAATAAATGGAATTTGAACAATTTGACTAAAAATGGTTCATGTTTAAAATAGGACAAAGATAAAGTATTTTAAAGAAAGTAAACTAGTCTACTAGATAAATAAACTTTTGAAATTAATAGTAATAAAAGATAAAAATAAGAAACTTTTCTTAAAGAATTATACTTAAAAAGTATATAATTTTCGAATTTAAGTATTGATGAGTTAATTAGACTATGTTTGGGTTATAGACAATCTATTAGTAATAGATTATATTACTTTTGTATTATTAAATATCTCCCTTTTTATTAAGTAATTGGTTAGTTTAGGAATAATAATAATAATATTAAGTTGTTAACAGTTGTTATAGTCTATAAACAATTATTGTATACTTGAATAGAAGCGAAAAACTTCGTTGGATAGAAGCGGTATCTCAACCATCATCTGATAATCCAAATGAAGTGATTTATGAAGAGTGGGGTAATTCACATGTGATTCAAATGACTTAATACTTAAATAATTGACATTTGTGTGCAGATTGTCCTCAGGTTCAGGTCATCAAAAGTTATAGCGCACAACAAACTGATGAAATCAGTTTAGAAGAAACTGATGTTTTGAATGTCTCCCGAAAAATAAAAGACGGTTTGATTTGTTCTCATCTATCGCTACATTATTTTGATCTCTAATTAAATTCATTGCATAATAGGATGGTTTGAAGGACAGAGAATACGCGATGGCGTCAAAGGATGGTTTCCCTCCGACTATACCGAGGAAATTATTAATCAACACGTCAGGGCTCGCAATATAAGATTACGGCACAGACTTCTCATGTATACTCAATCTGTGATCGAGGAACAAAAGAAATCGCCAACAAATTAAAAATATTTTCATATTACAAACATTTGTATTGAATGATGAGATAACACATCATGATCAAAGTTACGATTAATTTATTTTAAACTAAACTTTCGCAACAAAAACAAAAATTGGCTAGAAAGACCATGCTGGTGTATTGATTACTATAATTATGATTGGTTTGTCTTTTATTTGAACATTCGATTCATTTTTTACACTAAACATATGACTATTTCGCTTGAATTTTATCACATATTATAAATAAATTATATATACATTCAACCAACTTGAGTTTATTCTATAAAAAGTGATTAACATTCGAAAATATGTTTTGAAAAGTG
The DNA here is from genome assembly GCA_034702105.1 of Fuscozetes fuscipes. Taxonomy (NCBI): domain Eukaryota; kingdom Metazoa; phylum Arthropoda; class Arachnida; order Sarcoptiformes; family Ceratozetidae; genus Fuscozetes; species Fuscozetes fuscipes. Next base: position 11,432 of record JAQGCS010001613.1, on the reverse strand, counting down.
AAAAATGCCATTTTAAACATTTCAATGAGCACTCAATATTCAAATATATTATTATTTATGCGATTAGTGGCCAACAAATAATTTAGTTGATTGCAATTTGTGATCAATTGTAGTTTGCTTGATACAACAATTTTATTTAAAAATATTTTAAAGTGGATAAACTCTATTGAATCGATTTGTTTAATCAGTAGTCAGTAGTCTTTAGTTAATATAGAATTTGGTGACAATAATGTTGAACAACAACTTTTCGATTATTGATTATTTTGTGTTCAGTTTTCTTCTAATCTCTTCTTCACTGATTGGAGTATTTTTTTGGCTAAAATCCCGTAAAAATGCATCGAATGAAGAATTTCTTACAGGAAATCGACAGTTGGGTATGTTTCCGGTGACCTTGTCCTTAGTGGCCAGCTTCATGTCAACCAATACTTTACTGGGACTGCCGGCCGAAGTATATCAAGTGGGCACTCAGTTCTCTCTGCAAATCATTTCAATTACTCTATCAGTGGTTTTGGCCGCAGAGGTTTTTCTTCCTATTTATTACAGACTTGGTCTTCTCAGTGTTAATGAAGTGAGTCAAAAAAGGTTGTTACTAATTATTATTATTATTATTACCTTAGTATTTGGCTAAAAGATTCGATTCCAACTATGTTCGAATGGCCGGAACTATTGGATTTCTTCTCACTACAGTAATCACAGCTTTATTTCCAATAAACTTTTTCATTTTTTCTTTCTCTTCAAAGACGCCATATATGGCAGTTGTCTTGTATGGCCCGGCTCTGGCACTAAGTTCAGGTTAAGTTTGTAATAACTTTGATACTCAATTATATAATTTTATGATAATAGTAACTCCGTTAACAATTCCCGCATCGATTCTCATCTGTGGTATCGTTTGCACAGTTTATACATCAATTGTAAGTTTAAGGCTGAGAGTGATCACTGATGTGAGGGTCAATTAAATTTTTTTCAAAGGGCGGAATTAAAGCAGTTATTTGGACAGATGTATTGCAGTGCATACTAATGTTTCTGGGAGTTATTATGGTCATAATTCAGGTAAAATAAGAAATTCATTTGTAAACAAATGATTGATTTCTTAATTTATATTTGAACTATTTCTTATAAAAATCTTAAACTTCTTTGTTGTTCAATGTACTTTGATCATTCTTAAATGTTTAACTCACTAAATGAACATTAACAATCATAAAAGTGAGATACCTGGGCGTAGCCTGACTGACATGGCGTTACTGAAAGTTATCTGTAGGGGTAAACCTCCTTAAGCATCCCTGAGTAACCAGTTTTATTTGAGCTCAAGATGTGTGTATTGGCGACAATAGGTTGAGAATCCATACAAATCATAAATAAGCGCAAAGGATTCGGGGCTACTATAAGAATAAAGCCACGAAAGGCAGTCCCGTCCCTGAGATATCAAATAAATAAAGGAAGAATCCCACCCTCTTAAGTAATTAATTAAGACAAGAGAAAAGGTTCTTACTCTATTCATATAAAACAATCGCTTAGAACATTGTTTATAAATAAAGGATAAATAACTGTTAACTAAAGTCAGAGCATCGCTCATAAGTAATATTTGACTCGAATGAGTACATCTTAGTATGACAGCAGGGATGGCCAAGGGGGGGATAGACCTCTTACCCCATAGAGTCGAAAATTTTGGGCTTAACCCCTTCTAGAATTTTGAAAAATTAACATTACAGGTAAACCCCCATCAAGTTTTGGGCTTACCCGCGTAAATTTAAAAAAACTAACATTACAGGCAAATTTTTTCTACCTTACTTCTTACCTTAGTTCCCTCTTTGTGTTTTGGCAAATTTTTGGTGAAAAACCACTCCCCTAGATCCCTATTCTAGAAAAAAATGATGAAAACCAGCCTCTAGCCCCCTAGAGCCGTCGAGCTTGGCCATTCCTGGTATGACAGGGATTCACATAATGAGAAATAGTGTCATACTCTCATTCGTGTGGATGCGACTTCATTACTAAAGTATGATGGTATTTAATTAGGGTGCTCTAGAAGTAGGAGGATTCGCTGAAATTTGGAGAATCAATGAAAAAGGAGGTCGACTCAAATTCTTTAAGTACTTAATTGTAACGAAGAGAATGAGCAATTGAAAACGATTTTATTACAGCATGAACTTTGATCTATATAACCATGATAACTTTTGGAATGTAATCACGGGAACAACTATCACATGGGCTGCTTGTTATTGTGTTACTCAAACTCAGGTTCAACGTTACTGCAGTATGGGTTCGGCCCGAAAAGCAAGGAGGTCATCCCAATATCAATAACTGTTGAAACTAAACTGAACTGTATGCTTTTTGAATATATCAATCATAGAACACTATATTGGAATCTTCCTGGACTAATTCTCTTGGCATTGATGGCTATTCTTTGCGGGATGGTTATATATGCTAAATATCACAATTGTGACCCGGTTACCTTGGGTTTAATAGAAAGACACGACCAATTGATGCCATATTTTGTCATGGACACACTCTCCAAATATCCTGGTCTTCCTGGATTGTTCGTTGCATGTGTATTCAGTGGTTCTCTTAGGTAACCAATTAACAAGATTTGTCTCTTTTATTTGTCTCTTTTCAAATCTTGACGAGGGTAAATTCTAAATTGCAAATTCTATAAATTAATTACAGTGACCTCCTTTTCCCTCATTTAATTGAAAACAATTTTGTTTAGTACTCTTTCTTCGGGTTTCAATGCATTGGCAGCGATAACGTGGGAAGACATCGTTAAACCCCGTATTAAAGTCAGAGATGAAAGACAAGCGCTAACTATCACTAAATTGATTGGTATTTAAACAAGTTCGGATCAAACCTAATTCCCACTACATTAACATTCATATGAAATCTCCATCAAAAATAGCCGTTTCACGTCCATTTTTGATTAATCTATTGACAACCCATCTCTAAGAGCCAGGGGTGCCGAAGGTACCCGATCTCAGGGGAGAGGTCCCTCGGACCTAAAAATCAGAGGGTCTAGGGGCGGGTAGAACGACAAAACTATATACTACATTCTTACTTCGTTAATGTAGTGAAAAATATTCAAATCAAATAATTGATTGTTAATTGTGTGAAAGCTATGTCTTATGGTTTGTTGGCTATCGCTATGTCTTTTGGTGTGGGAAACGCTGGTACTGTACTTCAAGCATCCATGGCTTTGGTGGGTTCAATGGTGGGACCACTTTTCGCATTATTCGTTTTGGGTATTCTATATCCTTATGCGACGGCTCCGGTTTGTTTGCATTTATTGATTACTTAAGCGATAGCAATAATTTTAACCTAGGGCTCATTAATCGGTTTCATTTGTGGAGTTTCTGTCAGTCTTTTCCTCTCTATCGGATCGCTTATTATTCCCAGACCTAAAGTATCTCTACCGACAACTTTAGACAACTGTCCATCACATGTTCTAGATGAAATATTCGATCGTCTTAAAGCTTTGCCGACTTCTTCTTACATACAATCGTACGACAATCCAGAGTTAGTTTAAATGCAATGCTTGTAACGAATGCACTTATTTTTACCTAATTTTTTTCTCAAAATTGATGCTATTTTAGAGGTTTTGGTAAATTCTTTCACATCTCGTATTTAATATTATCAGTGATTGGATTCATTATCTCCATTGTTGTGGGCGGTCTTCTAAGTCTTTGTATCGGTAAGTCAATGATCGAGGTAAACACATTTATACGCGTATCAAAATTTTCAGGAAAACGAATTGAATTATTGGATCAAAGTTTGCTTGCACCTTTTCATAAGTATTTATTTCCGTGGATTAAAACAAAACAAAGTTATCCGACCAACGAAAATGTAATTATATTTAATTGTGCTAGGTGATCTTCAATTGTTTAATAATTATAACAATTAGTAATCACTGATTGAATGCAACAAAATATGTTTAACTCTTTTTTATCTTTGATTTTATAGAAAAAGGACAAAAATGCTGTGCAGGACATCAGTTATACGATTAACACTAATCGAGACGTCCAATCAAATGGCCTATCTCAATTAAATTCTTCTTTTTAATCAAATATTTCAAAGAATGTTCACAAATATAAGAAAGGATCAAGTTTAGAAGTTTTTAAAACTACATTGTTTCACAGGTAAAGCAGGTTTATTGCAAAGCTGATCACCTGATGTCCATAAGATGATCAATGTCATTTATTTTAATTTAAGTAAAAATTAAAATTGTACTTAATAATTATTTACAATACACAAAATTTACAGTTACATAGAATTATACAAATTTAATGAGACTAATAATCACAGAATTATTGGCCAAGTGTAAAGTATATTAATACAATAAGATGTGAGCGCAGGCGTCACCGCATTCTTCATCCAATGTAAATAAAGTGCCAAAGAATCGATCGATAGTTGAGTCATAATATTTGTCTTAAACGACGCCATACTTTCTTTTGATTTGTGCCAAAAAAATCAGCGAAAATGTTGGGCAGAAAACAGTCTCTTCGGGAAACGTCTTACGCCCCTGAAGTTGAAGAATGCATTCGTGCGACCACTTTCTGGTGGGAAAGCGTCCATATGAGACGATTCATGCGTTTTTGTGCGTTCCTGTCATTAGTTTCAGTTTCGTGTAACACTTCCTATACATTCAATCGGACGCCAACTCTTCTTTACATAACTTTCATAATCGACATATTCGTTACTTTTGTATTCAGTGCCGAATTCATATCGAAAGTGCACTCGAGAGGAATAAAGCCGTACTTTCACGACCGGTGGTCACAATTCGATGCTCTGATGCTTTTCTGTCTCTATATTTCGCTGACTTTACATGTTTTTGAAATCACGGGTCACGTGAAACCGTTTTCTCCTACCTCTATATTAAGAGCACCAAGACCACTAATAATGGTACGCTTAGTGCGAGTATTCCTATCGTTTTCGATGCCGAGGGCGAGAATCACTCAAATCTTTTTGCGGTCATCGCAACAGATATATAATGTGACGCTTTTCTTCCTCTTCTTTCTGTCATTATTTGGTTTATTAGGCGTACAGTTCTTCTCACGTTTAGACCATCACTGCGTTATGAAAGCCAACTATTCTGATCAGAATATGCCTTCCATTCAACACTTGGCCATTCCAGACACCTATTGTTCTCCAATTGAATCACGTGGTCATCAATGTCCACCTAAAATGATTTGCGTGGAAATAAGTAATTCGAGCGGGTACTCTGGTTTCGACAACCTTGCACACGCGCTCTTCACTGTATACCAATCAGCGTCTCAGGAAGGCTGGAGTCATGTGATGTATGCAGCAATGGATTCACTGGATGCGTTTCGAGCTGCCTTCTACTTCGTGACGTTGATATTCTTTTTGGCCTGGCTCGTCAAAAATGTCTTCATTGCTGTTATCACTGAGACTTTCAACGAAATTCGCGTTCAGTTCCAACAAATGTGGGGGGAGAGGGCGCAAATAACTACGGAGGCCACACCATCCACTCTAGTGGGCGAAAGTCAGTGGCGTCTAATTCAATTAACTGACACAGAAACTCAGTCGCGAGCACCCAGGATCATCAAAGCCGTGATCAGTACAGCTTCGTTTCAAATATTCATTATGTTTGTGATAGTGGCCAACGCGATGGCGGGAGCAAGTGTCAAATTCGAACATTCTGGTCGCCCTAGAGAAGATTTCTATAAAACTTTATACCCATTAGAAGTGGGTTTCACTATTCTGTTCGACTGTGAAGTTGCGCTCAAAGTGTGGTGTTATGGTTTGCGATCTTACTTTCGTCGCTCTTTACACAAATTAGAACTGTTTCTGGCATTTGGTTCCACTATTCATATAATTCCGATATTTTATATGAGCGCTCCGTTAGTCTACTTCCAAGTGTTAAGAATCGTTCGTCTCATCAAAGCTTCTCCTGTTTTGGAAGATTTTGTTTATAAAATCTTTGGACCTGGCAAAAAATTGGGTTCTCTCATCATTTTTACAATGTGCTTGCTCATTGTTACTTCTTCCATATCGATGCAGCTTTTCTGTTGTTTAGCCAAATATGAATACAATAAGTTTCAGGCATTTCCTGAGGTAAGCATAGAAACAACCACTACCTTGGTAATTTGCAATTGTCTTTCATTTGAGGCTTTTATGTCGATGTTTCAAATCCTGACTCAGGAGGGATGGACTGAAGTCATGAACGAAACAATTTTGCGCTCCAGTCGAAGTATTGGGCCATTAGTTGCCATTTACTTCATTTTATACCATTTATTTGTTTCTTTGGTCAGTACTGTTCCACAATAAGAGCCATTAATTAATTGTCTGCAATCAATGTATAGATAGTGTTATCACTTTTCGTGGCCGTCATTCTCGACAATTTGGAATTGGATGAAGATATTAAAAAAGTCAAACAATTGAAAGCCAGAGAACAGTCTGCGGGAATCAATGAAGAGTTGCCTCTAAGGCTTCGTCTTTTTGAGTCATTTCCCGACTCACCACAGATGACTCGCGTCCATAAGGCTTGTAATGAGTTCGCTGTTCCCAAAGTTCGCGACTCCTTTATGCGATCTTTTGTCGATTCGCGTGAATTACAAGAGTCTCCGACTGGAAAGCGTTTGAGCGCTAATGTTCTCGAAGTGACAATAAGAAAGCACATACCACTCAAACTACTAACCTCTCCTTCCAAAACAAGACAGTCGAGTCCACTCCTACGAAGAGTTCACGTTTCCTCAATTGTTTCGGATTCTAATAATCAAAGACTTTTAGTCAGCGATTCCGTCACACAATTAGCGGGTCTTTCGCGGGTCAACGGCAGAAGTATGCGACGATCCGTTAGAGGAAACCTCAAAGAAGATGTTGTGGCAGAAGGTGGTGTCGAAAGTGGAGCCACTGCACGAGGACAGGATTTCGATTTCAAAATGCTACAACGGAAGCGACAACAAGCAGAAATGAGACGCACACAACGCGAGTGTGATCTTAGAGAAAACCACCCTTTTTTTGATACACCACTACTTCTTGTGGGTCGAGAATCAAAGTTCAGACTTTGTTGTCAAAGCATTACAAGCGCTAAATACGACCCAAAGAGCAGAGACCCGATTACAGGCAAAGAGCGTAAAGTCAGATACAAAGGCGCCCACGAATTGCTCGGATTAGTGCCATATTGCGATTGGATTATGATTATTGTCACCACAGCTTCTTGTGCTTCAATGATGTTTGAAACGGGAACCACACGCGTTGATAATACACCAATGCTTAGAGTAGCCGAGTACACTTTCGTCATTGCGATGGCTATTGAACTTTTACTCAAAACTCTAGCGGATGGACTGGTATTCACACCGAATGCATTATTAGCACATGTGGCTGGAATTATGGACTTCTTCATATTCGGCGTTTCGCTAGTATTTGTGATAGTGATGCCATCACACGTTCCGCCCCAATCTCTCAAACAAACTCTTCTGGTGTTGCGTTGCGTCCGTCCGCTTAGAATTTTCTCTTTGGTTCCTCATATGCGTAAAGTTGTGTATGAGTTGTGTCGAGGCTTCAAAGAGATCGCTTTAGTTTCTGTTTTGCTCATTGTTCTGCTTTTTGTGTTCGCATCGGTCGGTGTCCATATGTTCGGAGGCCTTCTCGCCCGCTGTAATGATCCCAATATAAACGCAAGGGTCAGTTCCTTCACATTTCAATTTTAGCAACTTTTCATATAAATATCTTTTTTAGGAGGATTGTGTGGGTGTTTTTAAAAGACCTGTTCACGTGACCAGGATGAAACTTGAAAATCAAAATGAGTCAATGCCTGTAGTTCTTGTCCCTAGAGTTTGGTATGTTTTTCAATCAATATTCCCAATATTAAGGAAATTTTTTAACTTATACCCTTGCATAGGCGTTGTATCAAATTGTTCCAGTTGCTTAATTAGAAGATTTATTTTTTCACTACATTTACAGAGTATAGGTAGTATATAGTTTTGTCGTTTTCCCCCTCTCCTTATGTGGCTCCTTATAAACAAGCAAATCTCAAACAACTACTTTCTAAATAAACTCTGGTTGTTAAGATAAGTTGCGGTTAGAATTTGATTTTAATATGGTTTTGAACAAATAGCCTTAAAATTACTTAGTTTATAAAAAAATTAAGGTCATTTAGTAATTATTACGTTTCAGGGCTAATCCACGAAATTTCAATTTTGATTCTTTGGGAAATGCAATGCTAGCACTCTTTGAAATTTTGTCACTCGAAGGATATTCTGATTACCGCGATATTATTGTTGAAAGAGTAGGCGGTGTAAGTTTGTCTTACTCATTTAAATAAATGTATGCAAATAAATACTTTTGAATAAGCAATGAATAAGTGGTCTCATTGTTTATCATCAAAAGTGCTTCACTCAAACTAACTTTTCCGGCCATTACTAACTCTATTGTCACTCAAAAGTTAATTTATGCAAAGAATGACATTGAGCAAATTTACAACTTCTTCAAGATTTGCTTCTCAAGATTTAGATTAATTTAGTTTGAAATTCAATTTGAGACATGTGAATTTGTGTCCAGCTCTCTTATCTTTTTTGGTTTCCACATCCAAGAGTTAATATACCAAGTGGACTAGAGGCTATATTTATTTTGACTAATCTATGTGAAAAATATCACGTTGAGAGTAGACATTAGAATGATCGGTGTAATTTTTGTCTGACTTGTATGAGAATAACTGTTTGACTAATGCTTTTTAAGGGCAAACCCGCGACGCTTTAACTTTGATTCTCTGGGAAACGCAATGTTAGCCCTCTTTGAAGTTCTGTCATTCAAAGGATGGCTGGATATCAGAGATGTATTGTTGGCCCGACTCTCGCCTGTAATTGAATTTGTTTTGTTAACTTTGCCATCGCCTCCAATGCATGAATTGATTCATTTTATTGATTTTAAATTAATTACTGGTTTAATGGACAGTTGCACACCATTTATATACACGTATTCGTCTTTCTCGGCTGTATGATTGGCTTAACCCTATTTGTTGGTGTAGTCATCGCAAACTACGGTGAAAACAAAGGCACAGCTTTGTTGACCGTTGATCAGAGACGATGGTGTGATCTTAAGAAACGACTTAAAATTGCTCAACCATTACATTTGCCACCGAGGTATGACATTACCATATAGTTGTAATTTTAATGTGATTCTATTTTGAGACCGGATCATCACAAAGCCAGAGCCATTATATATGACATCACTCAACACATAGCATTTAAGAGGGCCATAGCAATTTTAGTTTTGGCCAATTCTTCACTTTTATGCGTTTCGTGGGATACAAAAATGTCACATACAATACCTTTGGCCACAATTTCTGCGGCTCTGACCTGTATTTTCGTGTTTGAAGTGTTGATGAAAATGATTGCATTCACGGCTCGAGGCTATTGGCAGTCGCGGCGCAATCGTTACGATCTCTTCGTTACAGTATTGGGTGTCTTTTGGTTAGGCCTACACTTTGTTCTTATGGACGAGACATCCAACGCTTTCGGCTTTATTGTAGTGATTCTAAGATTCTTCACAATCACTGGAAAACACGCGACACTCAAGATGTTGATGTTGACCGTTGCCGTCAGTGTCTACAAATCCTTTTTCATTATTATGGGTTTATTTTTATTGATCCTTTGTTATGCGTTGGCCGGAGTCATACTCTTTGGTTCGGTAAAGTTCGGCGAAAACATCTCACGTCACGCCAACTTCAGAACTGCTCCCCATGGAGTCATCACATTGTTTCGGATCGTCACTGGAGAAGATTGGAATAAAATAATGCATGATGCTATGCTTTCACCCCCTTTTTGCACTCGAGGTCGCGATTACTGGTCAACAGATTGCGGCAATTTCTCTGCTTCCCTGTCCTTCTTCTGTTCTTTTTATGTTTGCATTACTTATATAGTACTGAATCTATTGGTGGCCATAATTATGGAGAACTTCTCACTGTTCTATTCTAACGAAGAGGACGCTCTCCTCTCATACGCAGACATCAGAAACTTTCAAAATACATGGAATTTAGTCGACTTATTGCAAAGAGGAATGATTCCCGTCTCAAGAGTCAGATTCGTTCTGAGACTTTTGAAAGGAAGACTTGAAGTCGACCCAAACAAAGACAGACTTCTCTTCAAACACATGTGTCATGAGATGGAGAGACTACACAATGGAGAAGACGTCACATTTCATGATGTCCTCAATATGTTGTCATATCGTTCGGTTGACATTAGAAAATCACTTCAATTAGAAGAATTACTGGGTATACTATACTGGGTATTTGCTCAGAATAAGTTAATATTTCTAATCTTTGACAAACTTTTAGCTCGAGAAGAATTAGAATTCCTGATTGAAGAAGAAGTAGCAAAAGCCACTATTCGTTCTTGGCTCGACAAATGTCTCAGAAGAATAAAGCGAGAAAAACAGCACCAGTCCTTGCTCCATTCTCTCAGAGCCACTAACGAGCCCTTATTGCCGATGCATTTGCCCACAACCGATACTGAAGAGGTCGGAGCGGCTAATAACACATCCAATACCAAAACAGCGACGAGAACCGACTCAATCAATTCGAGTAGAAAAGCATTGCTTACACCAAATGAAATGCGCGCTCGAGTTCTGCCCCTCGTCTCTGAAAAGGATGACACCGAAAGTGAAGATAACTTACAGACAAACACTAAAAAGAACTCAACTCTTCAGCCAAAGGCACACATCATTGTTGGAGAAGTGCACGACTGGTGGAACAGCCAATAGTTATTACTAAGTTATTCATGGTCAAACTGTGAAACTAGTGGCATGCTCACTTAAAAATATGCTTGCTTCTTTCGTTATTAATAAATAATTTGTCATTATGCCTGTAACCATCGATTCTGGAACATGTGCTAGCATATTTGTGTTGGAAAAAATTAAATTTATCAAATTAAACTTTATTCAACAATAGATCACATCGATCGTACATTGGTCATATTGTTCCAAATATAAATTATAATAATACTTATAGTACTTGCTCTTAATGGTAAGATAGTGTAGTTCAAAAAAAGGTTCTAATCAAAACTTTTGATGGATGCTATTCATAAACCAGTGTTGAATACTCTTCAGTAAAGAAGATTAAGATTACCGATAGATTGTCAGTTCATAAAAAAGATTTGCAACAATAATTATTATTGCATATATCACATCAAAAACATATTATATAGAGAGATAGATAGACCCCAAATCAGGGATGCCCAAGCTTTTTGGCTCTAGGGGGTATAGGGGGTAGTTTTTGAAAATTTTTCTAGGGGGGGGGTCTAGGCGGGTAATTTTTTGAATTTGCCGCCAAAAAAACCGAAAAAATTTGCCGCCTCGCTACGCTTGGTGGAAAAACTCAAAGGGGGGACCAAGGTAAAAATTTTCCCCGCCTCGCTTCGCTCGGCAGCGAGGGAGGGGGTATACCTGTAATGTTAACTTTTTTCAAAATTCTAGGGGGGGGGGGGGGT
>JAQGCS010001612.1:0-13069 GCA_034702105.1 Fuscozetes fuscipes | reverse complement strand
CACACACACACACAGAGAGAGAGAGAGAGAGAGAGAGAGAGAGAGAGAGAGAGAGAGAGAATAAAGAAGATGAAAGAGGGGTATGTTGTGAGATGTGGGAGAGATGTTGATCTGTTGCACATTTTGCACACATTTATCGTGAGAATAGTCAGAAATAGAGTTGAGTTTATATGTTTTGAACACAAGTGTCCAAAAACATCAGTGATTTTGAACAGAAAACGTTATGAAGTATTGCTCTGTTGTGTAACTGAAACTGTATTTCGAATTGTGTTTATGTGAGACTTAAAAGTTTTTACAGTTAAGCCTACAGACAAGTCTCAAAAGGGGAGTCAGGGCTCAAATTCTTCAGTAAGACTGAGTGGTCATACTATGAGGGCGAGTGAGCGCATAATTTTTATTATACTCAATACTCATATGCTTTTTATATCCATCACAGTATAAACACTGTTTGGATGTGATGTTCACAACAGTAGAGACTATCGTCAAATGCGATGACCTTTTATAATGTTTTTTATTCGGTCCAACAAATCCGTCAAATGGTATGTTGAATGACGGAATTTATTGAAAAATGCATTCATCTTGAAAATAGTTATCTATAATGTTTGACTCTCTCCACTCTCTTCACTGCCGATCATAACAACTCGCATTTAATTCCAATTTTCTCATAACTTCGAGCATTTGGTCAAAATCATAGCCAAACCGCTGGCTATTAATGAAAATGGCTTCTTATATTATCAAACGATTTATTATATGTGATACAGATAAATGTACTAGTAGATCTTCAGAATTAAACATAGTATTCATTGAAACTAAATTATCACTCAATACAAAAGTATATATTTTATTATAAATGAACAAAAGATATGAAATGCAAAAAAAAGAGTTAAAATTATCATATCGTATGAATAATAGAAACGAAACCTTTTTTTGTACTTGATATGAATTTATCTGAAAACTGAGTGATTTACTCTTATCACAATTTTTTGCCAAATTTCCAACAGTTGTACTCAATTTGTAACCAAAGTGTCTATTTTTATCCAATAAGTTATCATTTTATTTCAAACAAAGTTTGGTCATTTGTGAAAATATGAAAGTTAGCCAAAATTATGAGTAGGGCCAAATTGACCGATTGAAGAATCGCTTGACAACCAATTTGATTTGATATGTGGTATATTACCATAATATCATAATAATGTAAATGTTATAATTTGTTTGAAGTACTTTACATTTGGTTTCATAACTTTCTTTTTTCTAATTTTTATCAAATAATTTGTAATAACTTTTCTCTTCGTTATTATCGTTGAATTTTATGCATAAAAGTATTGATAAAAAGAATATTTAATAAAAATTCATTCGACGTCTGAATATATGAAACAAATTTTAGTTCACAGCATATGCAACAAATATATGAGACTCAGCCCACATATGAGACGTCACACAACTATAGTCCCTCTCATAATCACATCTACGATATTGTCCTTCTCGTGAGTAAAGAATCTTCATTAAGAACAAAAGTGCCGTTTGCTGTCAGTTAGTGCTTCACCACAACCGCTTGTGCCGGAGCTGTTAGGAGGGGGTGAATAAATAGAAGCCAAACTTTTGTATAATCATTGAACTCAATTGAGTTTTGGATGAGCGCTGAGCTGAACAGCACTCGGCTCTAGTCGTCAGTCGCATGAGTTTTGTTCCATTGGTTTCGAAAGTGAAGCGAATCCATCGAAAAGTTAAGACAACGTAAGAATCGAAAAGATTTTTGCTTCAATTTTTATTTGAGTTTGGTTTTGCACTTTTGGACCCAAACCAATGCAAAATTGTGTTCGATTAGATAAGGGAGTGGCCATCAACCCAACACATATTGAATTGTAAGCCATATCTAGTGCTGACCCCAGCATATATCTAGTGCTCTCCACTACTTCCACTTCCAAAATCTCTTTTTCTACTCATTTCGGGCTTTCCTTCTGTTCCAATATATGTATTACTGATTCATATTCTGTACTCTTATATAACTTTGAATCGAACTCTGGTTCAGAGTTAGAGGGACTCCAACTTGAGAGTGGAGTAGAAGACTATTTGAGTGCACAAAACTTTAAGAGTTATTCTCAAAGAATCGTATATACTATTAGTTTGTGATATGAAAAAACTTTTATTTCTATTTAGAAATAAAAAGAACTGAAAAGTAGTGTACGTTTGGACGGAACCCAAAATGAAAACTAAGTCTTCGCTCATTTGGTTTTTTTAGCCGAACCGAAAACACAACCACTACTACTGTAGTCAAACAGTTTGTGAGCTGTCTCTTCACTTTCAACTCTTTAACTCCACTTTTGCAGAGAAGCCGTCAGTTTTACATCAGTTTCTCATCTCTTAAAAACTCAGTTATCGTCGAAATAAGACTAAATTATTGGCAATTCTTGTAAAGTGAAAGTGTGTGACAATTGAGGTAAATATATATTCTCTCAAATTATTCCTTATTTATATGAATAGAGATATGAAAAATAAGATTCAAATTAGTTAAACAAAACTTAACTGACACTAAACCGTATGACTAATCTCTCAATTTGTTTAAATATTAATAAGTATTTCGCTTAACAGCTGAACCTCTGATTCATTATATCAGATATGATTTGATTATAACATTTTAAAAGTAGTAACAAAGAAATCATTCAAATTTTTCTTATTATCTCATTTCTGGTAAGTTTTCTAAACAAATGATTAATTAGTTTTTGCTTGCTTATTTTATACATTTGTCCATAGAATTACTTTTGAAATACTAACAAATCAAATAATTGCAATTCTTTTATGTGTTTTGGTTGCGAAACATTTGGCGATAGAATCAAAGTTTCGATGAAAGATGTGCTTAAAGGCCATTATTTTGCATCTCTTCACCCTTGCATCTATTCAAATGGCAGTTCACTCGAGCGAAGTCCTGAACTTAAACTAATACATACTTGAAGTCGGTATCGGCTAAACAATGGATCAATAGTGGAATAGCAGATAAACCCATTGATATGCTTTCAAAGCCTTTGATATGCATTCAAATAATAAGTTTTTGATTCTATCGCCACTGAATTTATGATATTTTCAAATCAAATTCACTGAAATATTTACTCGACTCTCACTTTCAATATATTTTGAATTCAAATTCGAGGCTTTTATTTCTGTATGAAATGGTTTAATACGTTCTCCTTATTTATCTCTCGAATACTCCTTTCAAGACTCGATTCATAAAAAACAATTAATTCAAATGAGAGTTAAAATAGAAATTTTGTGATATTTTTAAGATAATGAGAATAAAGTGTATTTGTCTTAAAGCGTATAATGTGTTAGTGTTTTGATGCTCTGATAGTGAGTGCGAAACAGTCTCTCCCAGAATCCAATTCAATAAACCCTATAGTATTAGTTGCGGTTTAGGTCGAGTGCCAGAAAAGGCAAACCTATTGACGCAATGCATTCATTGTGAGGCCTCACAATTGTCTTGAGCTAAAGTGCATCACTTTTCACACCACTCTAATCCAAAAAGTTTTTCACTAATTTACAGCTACTTTATGAGCACATCCTCAACCCATCCTCAACCCATCCTCAACTTCAGACTGCGATCTTTGACATCAAATTTTAGAAACCGTTAGTCTCTTGAATTTCTAAAAAGTTGTGTTTAGATGCGAACAGCTCTTTGATTAAACCTTTAGGAATAAGTGAGGAGTGGGTCTCTTCAGACAATTGCAATTCAAGGCCGACTATTTTGATGCAAACCTTTTCTTTTACAGTTTATTTCTTTACTGTCATCAAACTCCAGAAGAAAGAGCTCTAAAGACTTCACACAAAGAATAATATGTAAAACAATTGGCGTTTACTTCAGTCAAGAAATCGCATCAAAACAGAGCAACGGTTCAAAAAGGAGTCAAATCAAAGGACTGCCAACTTTTCTGAAAGTGTTTTGTGTATACATTGGCCAAAGTGTTGAGTGTTGTGTATCCTTCCTTGGCCATCATGGACTCCGAGTCAGGCGCCATGTCGACCGAGGACTATGTCCACGACTTGTCCAGTTTAGACTTAGAGCACTTGGAAGAAGTGGTCAAACAGGAAACGGCCAAAATTGCCGCTCAAAGTGTTGCTAATAATAATTGTCGTCAAATGAATGAAAGTGCGAATCAAAGCTGTGCCACCGATCAGTTGAGACTCGTCCACAACGGAATGGTCAACGGAGGACTTCCCGACCATCGCAAACAGCAAATCGCTTTAGCGGCCAACACTCCGGGCACTACTTCCAACACAAACTCGCCATCTGGCACTTCACTGCCACCCTCTCCTGCATTCGCGCCCGTGTCGACCAATAATATGACCAGTCCTGCTATCGACAAACATAATGGAATCATCGATGACGGAAACGGTATGTCAATGTCATGGCTAACTCCGCTGACGGCACAGCTCCGTTATGGCGCTAATGGAGTGATTGGAAGTCAAGACGGACCTCTTGATCTTAGAGGTCAATGTGGACCAGAAATGGAAAACCCGTGGCTCTCACCTAATATGAGGCGCGAATATGTGGAAATGCAGTCAAACCACAGCACATCACATGTGACGCCTGCAATGCATAACCGATTGATGCAAACTATGGTTAACCCAAATGTAGTGAATAATAATACAATGGATATGCATTCGGCTCATCCGTCACAACACCCGCCCCAACACTCGCATCACAATCAGTTACATAACGGACATTCACATCATTCTACTTCTCAGATTCATCACTCGTTTCACAGCCACGGTATGAGTGGACACAACTCTAATGATTGCAATACTAGTTATTCGAATTCGGGTTCAAACAAAGACATCCTAAATGACGATCAACTCATTAGTCTTACGGTAAGAGAGCTTAACAAAAAACTTCACGGCTTTCCGCGCGAAGAAGTGGTTAGAATGAAGCAAAAGAGAAGGACCCTCAAGAATAGGGGTTATGCACAGAATTGTCGGACCAAAAGACTCGCTCAAAGACATGAATTGGAGGCTAAGCTTCGTTTGCAATCAAACGAAATCGCGAGGATTCGGGTCGAGTTCGACAAATTTAGACTCGAATATGACAAACTTAGAGTAGGTTATGACAAACTGAGACAGGTCTACGACAAAGTGTGTCAGGAGAGGGACTACTATCAGCAACAGCTCACAATCAAACAAACAGGTATTAACGCCGCCACCCCTCAGTGTCAGCAAATGTCTGTTACACAGGCCTCAAATAACGCCAACAACATTACCAGTGCTGCGAATAATCGCGACAGTCGTCGGCCAAACTGTTCTGGAGGTTCGCTGTCAAGTGTGTCAGCCGGCAGTACTCCCTCATCGCCTGAGTTTTATTTGTGACTGACATCCAATCAATGATTAATAGAAAATCATTTTATTTGTTGACTGTCCGTCAAAGTCATCAAATTGTCGAATGCTTTAAATTATTATTTGTTAGACAAGTCTTTACCAACGGTTAGGCCAACGATTAAATGAGATTTGAATCTGTATTTAAATGTGAAGATATCAATAGAAAATCAAAACTTATTCAGAACTAAATGTGAGTCGAAATCAGTTTTCATTGAATGTCAAACAATTATTTTGTCGAATAATTCTCATGACTTACGAATATTCAGATAGTCTTATATACAACACATTAAACAATATATTCGCAACTAATCTATACTTTTGTTTTATTGTTATTATTATTATTACTATAATTTTTATTGAAATCTTTATAACAAATATTCTCAATAATAATATTCATTTTCGAGTCATAACCACTGAAATCAATCGAAATTCCCGCAGTTATATCAACAAATATTACCGGAGCATAAGCTAACTATCAGACACTTTCCATTTCTATTTGAATCTTGAATCATTAAAATATACCATGCAATGTAATAATTTAGAAACATTAAAAATATGTTGTACTTTGTACCTTTCACATTTGGTGTAAGTAGTGAGAATGCATGCATCGGCTGATTGTTTGCAATTACGGGACTATCGACTGATTTCATTAATAAAATCTGAAAAATCATACAATTTATGAATAGACTTATAATTCTCGCCATTAAGAATCGAGTCATTAATTAATGTTTTGGTGATATTTTTCAATTGAAATTGAGTTTGGTCAACTTTCTATTCAGTTCAAACTAGTTTTTGTCGAGTTTATTGGGTAAATATGGAAAGCATTTGAAGTTACATTGTTTATATTCAATACTAAATTATAAGAAAACCTTTTGCTGTAATATTGAAAACAATAGATTGAAACACAAGAATATTCTGTTATTGGTTTGTTGTTAAATGATTTTTATGTATTATATAACGAATATTAAGGGAATTAAATCCATTAATTGTTTTTTGAAATGTGAGCGAAATGTTCATTGATTAAAGATTAATACATTCATTCGAAATGATGTGTGAATTTTCTAACGCAAGACATGTCATACACTTTGCTTTCGATTCATCAAAACAGACAAATCGATTTGCGATATATTTTTTAGATACTTTTTAACTCTTTTTATCCCAAATTCTAAAGCAATTAATTATTCATTTATCTCAAGAGTATTGAGTTTCACAACAGATTTGTTTTGCAATTTGGAGGCACTTTTGATTTGTTGTCTTAATATGCAATATATAGATTGTATATATGCCTTAATATAATGGTCAGAATCTTTGGATAATTCGATATGAGATTCCATAGAAGCTTATCTTAAAAGACGAGATGGGTATAAATAGTCTCAAATTTGAGGCTATGGTAGAGCAAAGGCATAGCGCAGGCAGACAGACAGCTATTGAGCAAAACATCTGCTCAATGTCTCGTAATATATCTTTTAATGTGTTTCACGTCTCACACATTCGTCTCAACCCTTTTATATCCATTTAATTTCTGGTAAAATCTTTCTTTGAATTAATTAATTAAAGCGAAGAAATGAAATGATTCTTTGAAAACAACGAGGATCTTGTTAATTTTTGGCGACTATCTATAAAAAAATATTTGAATTAATTCCACAAATCAAACACTTCTTTCAATTTTTGAAATCAAAAAGAAAATTAATTTATATAAATAACTTTTCTTTTTAAGAGATACTTATTAAGAAATTTATGCTCTGATCCCAATATATGCACTCATCTGTCGTTCATAACGATGTAATTAACAGTAATTTGGAATTGCCTAAAACTTATTCATATAATATTGGCCCTGAATCACTAGCTAAGTTTGTTTGAAACTTCTGGAGCCTATTCACACGGAATGCATTCTGCAACTGAGAAACAATTTAATTTTAAAGGCTTATTAATTTAGAAACAATTTAAGCAATGTCTTTTTAAAGCAGATTAATTTAAAGCAGTTGTTTGTGTCAATCGGTTGTTTTTGAGTGTTTCTTAAGCTGTGCCTCAATTTCTGTTAGACTTGAGTGGAAGCAATTTTTTTCTTTCGATTCACTAGTTTTAGAATAAAATTAAAATTGATATCAAATTACAAATAATTACATAAAAGAAAAATTTGTTGCATTCAGTGCTCAAAAAATATAATTAAGCACTTAATAAGTGAATAAAAGTTTAAGATTGGGAGAAAAATAAAAATCTAATGAATTGAGTGTAGTGTAGTGAATATGTGTTAGCTACTTTTCAAAATGTTAAAAATAGTGGGATTTC
This sequence comes from Fuscozetes fuscipes, assembly GCA_034702105.1. Classification (NCBI taxonomy): domain Eukaryota; kingdom Metazoa; phylum Arthropoda; class Arachnida; order Sarcoptiformes; family Ceratozetidae; genus Fuscozetes; species Fuscozetes fuscipes. The sequence continues at coordinate 5,419 of JAQGCS010001612.1, read as the reverse complement.
TCTGCGGCTAAAAATTTCTCGAAAATCGTATGTTACAAATGAGTTCGTGAAAAATAGTGCGCTATTCTGCAAATGCTGTTCATTTGGAGCTAATGGTGAGCCGGCATTCATGTGTTTCGCCTAATTAAGCCATTTTTATTTCTCATATCATTAGTCACTTTTGGTTTGAGGTTTTATTTTGTGTGCATTTTTTAGAGCTCATACCAAATATATATTACATAATCACATAAATGGTATAATGGATTGACTTTTGTATGTCTGTCGTCATATGCCTTAAACTATAGGAACAATTGTTGCAATTGTGAGCTCTCACCGAACAAATGAATTTGTATGGAGAATCACATAAAGCCTGTGGGCACTCCACTTCCACCACTGTATCCTAACAGACAATTCACAGTTATATGCGGTTTAAGTCATTGCGAAGTGACTCAACTCCAGGTCTATAGCAATGGAGCAAAAATTGCAGTCAATTAAGGAATCCATTGGTTTTGTTCGGTTCGTTAGTCCATCTCTTCTCACAACCCTTATAATGAATGCAATCGGAAAAATATAAAAAGTAGTAAATTATAAATGTTTGGTAACTTCATAACTATTTCTTCGTTAATTCATATGATATGACTTTTGACAAGAATAGAGAAGTTTTGTCTAATGTTTTATTAATCGATATTTTGTGATAATTGAGAGACAAATAGTGATCTAAATCGAGATCGACTTAATCTATGTTTTATTGTACAACAGATCTGTTAATTTAGGAAATTTTTGTCTGTTCTTCACGTCTGACACTTTACGTGTAGACCTAATATCGGATATTATATGACCAGAGTTGTGGTCACGTAAGGCGCACATCATATTCTTTGATTCCAAAGCTAATGTCTGCCACAACGGTAATCCCATTGAATTATGAACACAACTGGTCTTTATATGGCAACTGGCCTTTGAAGAGGCAAACTGTGCGCACAGTAGGCCTTAATCGCCGCACAATTAGACTGTGAGCCGTCTTATATTTCAAACGACATTTGACTGCTCCGCATTCACCACTGCTTTCCACCACTGGTTTCGGTGATTCTTATATTTTGTGTTTTGTAAAACATTGCAATTGAAACGTGAGTGGTTTGTCCGATAGTACCCACATAACAATACACCATAACATGACATATAAGCACATAATAGAGAAGATATTTTGTGCATCCAATACATCGATGGCTAACGACTTAAACCAATACTCACTATTAGAGGCGAAGAGAAAAACAAAAGTTTCACCAAATAATGGACGGCTATTAAAAATGTGACTTAAGCCAGACTTAAAAGCCCAGACTGTCACTCAAATACATATTCGAGACAAATGACAAACAAAAATATGTCAATTATTTATAAGTTGTTTATAAGCCAGAATCACAAACAAATATACTTTTCATTGAGTCAATGAATTTTGCCGTTCTATCACTCTTTCGGGTTCTCTTTCGCACAGTTTTAAAAAAATAATACCACGAATATTAATAAACAAATAATAAGACTTATTATTTGAAGATTAATTACTTGTTGTTTGAGGAGACAACTGAACACAAGAATTACAGAAAAGATCCAAACGTTTGATTTAAATCGAGTTTTAAATTTAGTATCATTTATGAGAATAATATATTTTGAGGAATCTATTCAAAGAGATTCACATATTTGTTGCCACAGAAAGCACTTGAAAGCAATAAAAGCATAGTATTTAACATAGTTTTGTGCAATCAGTTTGTCTTTTAACTAAAAAAGTTATGTTTGAAGAATCAAAACAAAGAAGAATAAGAAGAAAAATTGTGAAACTTTTTTGAGGCATATGTTTGTCGTAATACATATTTGTGTTATCTATTTAGTCATTATAACTGTGTTTTGTGTGTTATATGTGTTTAAAGTGAAAATTATTTCTGTCTCTCTTTTTAGTGGTGACTATTAGTCTCTCTTCTCGTTAATGATTGAGTCACACATTTGCTGTTACATCAAAATATTACAGCTTTTCTTAACGCGTCGATAGTTATTAGTTTTGTCGACTTATGACTACTATTCGGCTTATATTTTATCCCAAATCATCGTATCTTATATGAGGTTCGCAACAAAAAATATTTAGTCGTTTTTTGTTTTGTTAGCCTTTAAGTGAATGCGCCCACAAATTATCGGAATGTCATATATTTATACCCATAAGATGTGGGCATCGCCTCAACCAAAAGGCAACTTCACTACAGTTAAGTCTTGCAATGAAAGACAGTTATGCTTTTCTTTCGGCTCTATCTCCTCATTGAAACACAATTTTGTTCTTTATTTATATTTAATTCTCTGTTAAGATCTGATGTGCTTTTAGTATACTTTTTGGGATTTTTATTAAAGTCCAAACTTTTTATTACATTTTGAAGAACTTATAACAAGACTTGCATTTCAAACAAATTGTGTTTACATTAATATTGCTTTGAATTTGTAATTAAAAATTCAAACAGCGATTGAAAATCTATTATCGAATGTTTAGAAACCCTTTCTTATTATTCTGAGTTTTCCTCAAAAGTTTTTTTTTTAGTGAAAAGAAGTGAAATATTTTTCTATTTTACATCAAATCACTGTTAAAATTGATTGCAAAACAGAGGCTCAGATGTGATTTGCGTGCATTTGCGCACTGGTTTGGGATGTATGGTTAACCACAAAACATAGTCTACTCTTCTCTGCACATCTTCTAAGTCGACAGATTTGTTAAGAGGACCGGCAATAAAAACTCTACACATCTGTCATTCCCAGGATTAAACGAACGCTTCCGATCCCATATCAAACATTCTAAGGGTTTGACTTAAATATGGATTAATTCTGTTGTTATATCACTTTTAAAATGATTTACAAAACAAAGAGTCAAACATTTCGTATTCATAATAATATAATAATCATAATTACATTAATACACTTCGAAATAAAGTTCAAAGCACTTGATTTGAATGGCAAAAAACTGACGCAAATTCTTGGCGTCTCTCAAACGCTATAATAATGAGACATTTTCATTGAATTAGCGAGGAATTTAATTTGATCTTGAAAATCTTATGATTTGTTGATTTGACACTGAAATAGATTTACTTCACAAATAAATCTTTGAATGTTTTGATAACAGACACAACTCATGTCAAATGAATGCAATTCTGATCCCATTCTTCATTCGTGACATTTAAATATTCTCAAAACAAATTTTATGGAAAAAGTGGGAAGAAATGAAAAAATGAATCCCAGGTTATGTCGGATAATAAGAATAGTCAGTAAAACAATAATTTACATTCACTTAAATTGAGTCCAATTCCGTTATTATTGTCAGACCTTATAATCTGTTTTGAAGGCAATAGAGTTGTTCACAAACCTAAAGAGTATTATTATTTTTTATTAATTTATGAGCGCTTTGTCTTAGACTACGATCAGTGCCTTTATTTTCATGTCAGGGGAGGCATAACTCGACAACAATTTAATCGAAATCGAAATAATATGCAAAGCCTTTGATTGCATTTTCGACTATAATTCATTGGAAATCCTAAGGATTTAACTGAATATTCAGGTTTACGACAAACAAAATAAGACAAAAATATATTTTCAGCCAAATATTTAGTCTTTTGGAGAACAAATAGAAATGAGATTTTAAAAGAGGTTTGAGTCCAAAATAAAATTTAATACAAAACTCTAAAGTATTTAAAATGAATGGTTTCTCAAAAAATAAATCAAATGAAATGAAAAAATTAATCCGAAAAATTCGTTTCGTCCTTAACTGACTTTTTAATATGAAAATAACACTCGAGTCAAGTACTGCACAGCCTATCAGTGCTATTAATTTAGCAGTTTTTGAGTGTTTTAGCACTAATTTGGTTACTAAAGTATAGCAGAAAAAAATATTTGGAACTCAACGCAACTTTTCTCTCTTTTAGTGTCTAATTAACTACAATAAGAGAATGTGAGTTAAGTCACAAATATTTTATTTATTTCATTTGATGATTGATGTTAAATGACTTCAAATATGTCACAAAAAACGTTTTGGGAACACATGAAAAGTTGTGAACCAAAAAATTCAGTGACTACATTTCTTTGAGAAATCATTTCTTAATTAATGGACGGATTAAATTCAATACTCGTGTTAGGGGTTAGGGATTGATATGCATCTACTTATTTATAGACACTATATATTACATTCTCTCACAAAAAGACAGAAAAACATAACATAACATCTGATTTGACTATTTTTCATAATTAGTTGGACTCCACTCCCAATGACCCCGCGCTAAACGATAACTGATATTGTTTTGGAGAGAGAGAGAGAGAGAGAGAGAGAGAGAGAGAGAGAGAGAGAGCATGAGATGCAACATATAATAGAATTAAGGGAACAAATCGTTAAGTGTTTGAGTGTCTTATTTCATACATTATTGTCAAACTCGAGAACTACTTAATGGTCTCAGAGCGTGTCCATCAACAACAACACAGTCTTTATGTCGATGCAGTTCTGACACTTCCACTTAAGTGAACAACTTTTCTAATTCTAATAAAATGATTGTCTATTCTGTGCACTGATTGATAAAACAATTGAATAGATTAATAGATTACTTATTTGTTTGCCTCATTTTTGTGTCTCTTCTTCCATTTGATCTGAGAGTAAGACTAATGTTATTTTTTGGTCAAAAGTGTTTTTGGTAACTATTAATTGATTATTTTTTCCAATTCGCAAACAAATAGTTTGTGATTCCTTTCGTCATCTCATTTGCATTTGACATTCGCTGCCATTTATTTACAGATCGATAATGAATAGCAGTTCCCAACACTTGGGGACTATAGATCAAGACATGAGCCCTATTCGCCAAAAGCAAACATCAAATTATTCAAACTTTTTTAAAATGTGAATTCAAATGAATAGATCGGTCAACAAGTGATTCCATTTTAAGGCACAAAATAGACACAAAACTAACAAAATATCTCATTCTATGCTTACATTCAGAAAGTTTTTTAAGTCAACTGTAAATCAATGAATACTTGACTAAAGATATTGATTAAAGTAATGTCTGGAAATCGCTTTTTATTTTTCTATTTGTCTCAAATGTTTGAAAAGAAGTTTATTTAACCCAAAAATTGTTTAATTTATTGAATTATTAGATGATTCATATGTCAGATAAAGCAATAACTGTAAAACTAATGAAAAAACCAATAAAAACCAGGAATCAATACGTTGAAAATACCAGCATTTCTGATTAGTTAATACCCGAAATATAACTTAACCAGGGATGGCCAAGGGGGGTATGGGTCTTACCCCCCTAGAATCGAAAATTTTGGCTTTACCCCCCCCTCCCTAGAATTTTGAAAAAATTTAACATTACAGGTATACCCCCCCCCTCGCCGCCGAGCGGAGCTTACGTCTCTTTGTGTTTTCCGCCGAGCG
>JAQGCS010001611.1:0-13072 GCA_034702105.1 Fuscozetes fuscipes | reverse complement strand
CGAGGACAAACCAAAAAGTGGCCGACCTAGGGAACTTTATTTTCGAAAAACCCGCGGACTTCTTCCGATCGGGTATCAAAAAGTTGCCTGAAAGGTGGAGAAAGGTTGTTGATAATGAAGGAAATTACATAATTTACTAAGATTTTGAGGCTATCTTGTAATTACTCTGAACTTTTCATTAATAAACGAACGTATATATGCACAGATCCAATATCAATAGAGAGTGGTTTACCATTAACAATTATAGTACTAATAGTGGTCCCGATATAGTTATTGGAGAGGCAAACATATTTGCCGCTGTCTTTCAATGCGATGTCAAAGATATTGAGCTGAGAATGAAGTTTATAATTGTTTGTCGTCACTGTTTTCACTGAATATTTCTTCGATTTGTTGGAATCAATTCGATTTTGAGATGAGTTATAAGACCACCAATTCTTTCCCATAGGAGACGATTCTATTATACACTCGAGAGTTACGATTTGATTGACAAAAGCATTGACCACTTTGTTGGACACTCTGATTATCGGTAGAACTAAATAACCAAAAATTGTGTAATTCAAATAGTTCAATTATTATTACTTTATTGTTTAGCTTACAGTGAACTTTTAGGGTAACTTTTCTACTAATTGACTCCAAATCGTTTGATGCAATACATATATAGACTCCACTCGATAAACGAGTAACACCTTGCAAATTAAGTGTTTCTGATTCGACATATTCTAAACAATTGACAATTCGTTTAATGGAAAAATGAAATTCACAATTAGGTGTTAATTCCAAAAGAATGAGTTATATCGTTCAAATACCCCCTAATTTTTTGGTCTGAGGTGCCCCTAAAGTCCAAGATCTTTCATACTTCTGCTTCTGCTTTGCATGATACGAAAAATCATAATTGGTTACCATTAGTTTTATCGGTAAACCACAATGGTCAAGTCCTTTTACAACTATCCTAAGTAGAAGTCTTGCTTTCTAATACACTAAACACATAACTGGAAAGAATCAACCATATTGACAATTGTGAGATACCAAAATGCCCTAGGAATTTATAATAATAGCTTAGGCGCTAAGCATTAATGCATTCACAACAGCGAATCGCTACATAAACGTATGGCTCACTTTATTCTTTATAGGCCCAAGAAAGTCCCAGGGCTTTTTGATATCACACAAGTGTATCCTTTTTCAATATGGTTTGATCCTTTCCAGACATATTCTTAGTGCAACAATTTTATTCTTTTATAAGAATGATTTGAAAAGTTGAGCGATGAAAATAAACTTTATTTGAGGGATATAGCCCAGCATGTAGCTTTGGGTTTATTTCTGTCTCAGTTTTAGCTTTAGTGTATCATTAAAAAAGATTATTATTTGAATAACTTTATAATTAATTAAGATAAAATAATTATAAAAAAATAATGAAGAGCATACAATAAATTTATTCAATTCTGCAACGATTTCACATCAATGTAAAACAAAAACTAAGAGCTATTGTCATCTCAGTTGGACAAGATGGTGCTTCCGAAATAAAAGTGAACTTTTTGAACTTGAATTTCAATTGTGAAAACATTTGTTTATTTTGATCTTTGGTTTTTTGTGTTTCAAATTGTAAGTAAACACAAAATATTTCATTTTTGACATATTGTTTGAATTTAATTGTAATGATTGACCTTTAAATTGGTTGGAATCTCCCGTTAAAAATATATTGCCATCCTGTTTTTGCCAAGTAATTTTGGGCTATCCATATATAACTAGTTTAGTAAGAATAAAATATATTAAGAAAATGGGACCTTAGGTTTGCCTTTGGCTTTGCAGCTGATGTTTACGTTTTCCAACACTCGCCGCTCAATAACGGAATCGCTTTCAAACGACTCGATGCTATCGAATTCAATCGGAACTAATAAATAAAAATAATTTCGATGAAACCATTCAATTATTGAATTATTCCAAATTTTATTCATCCAAATAGTTATTAAGCAAATATAACGCATTTGATTAAATGAAGTAATAGTCAAACCGTAAATTCTGAGAAATGCGAGCTTTTCTATGATGGGATGGGTCTCATCGATTCTGCAAATGTAAAAGCCTTCGTCAGAGAGTGTGATGTTTCGTATTATTAAATTCCTGAAAAAGTAATACATATATAAAAATCAATTTTTGTTTAAATAGTTGATTACCAAAAGGAAAGACTTCCTTTGGATGTCTTTCGAAAAGCGATTCTGTGCTCATCAGTCATCACAACGTTTTGAAAAACTAAGAGCTTCTGTTTTTCCAGACTTTGCCAATACATCTATTATTGAATTAATCGTTTAAAGTGTTTACAATTAACTTTTGATGGACACGAACTTTGAATTTGCCCAAATTCCTAATGGGACACGACCTGTATACAACCATTCTTCATTTTTAAACTTTTATTGAAGATTGATTATCAGACTTACATGGTGACATCGTTACCGATTCGGGGCTTTAATGGTTCCATCAACTAATGTTTACATTTACAAATAATATATGAATAATATAAAAATGAAGTTAATAGCAAAAATTTGAATTTGTCTAGTCAATTCAGTGCGTTGTGAGCACAAACCTGCTTAAGAGCTATGAACCTAAGAATATATTTGAGGTTAATCTTACGATTTGTCCTTCGATTTGAGGCAAGTTTTGTTCATTGATTTGCTGATCATTTATAAATGTGTATATTGGCTGTGCTCTGATCATACGGCTCAAGAAGAGGACTGTTAAAAGCATACCTGCAAATAGAATTAGTTTTTGTTACGCCAAATGAATGATAAAAGAGCTCTTATTTCGGCAAAAGAATTATTTGTAGAGAACATACATCACTAATTGAATTCTGAGAAGTTAGTAAAAGAGTCTTATTTCTGCTGCTTTACGGCTAGTTTGGACTCATCTTAGTTTCAGACCTAAACCTTAATCAAATTCATAACTTCGATACTCTATATTTGAGTCAATATACATCTCACACTCGAAAACACACCAAAATATTTCTTATTTATTCAATGTTTTGCTTATATTAAAATTCAAACTTAACTCAGAGTCGAGAAACTCATCCCAAACAACAAAAGCTAAGAATTCAGTCACTCTTTGCTGTCGACTGTCTTACTAACAATTTTATGGATTTTCGCTTTCATTTCATTTTGAGACCAAATCAAAAATCTTTCTCATATTTTCACTCAACATATCTTTGACTTTCACTTTATTAGTCGTCTCCACTCTCGCCACCAATTGAACAAATTTATAGGAATTTTCGCAAAACATCAGAAAATTATCTTGTCAAATTTTTATCAACCCTGATTTGTTAAGCTTTACGACCAAAATAAATTAAGACCATTGAATGTAGCCTCAGTTTTGGCGCATGAAATATAGTTATGTACCTGCTCTTATTCTATTTAATAGAATCTATTATATCAAATTTATAATTTATAAGGGAGTTATAATCAATCGACATACAAAACTCATACTAAATATTGTGTAAATTTTAAAAAATCGCCTTTGCTCTCTAAAGATTGTCAAATGTTATCATCCTGGCAAAACTGGAAAATGAGGACTTTAAAATATATAATTTAAAAATAAAATGAGCATATTTGCACTTATATTAGTTTGCATACACATCTGTCATGAAAATATTAAACACATTTCCAATGGTAGAACTAATTGAGCCTGATTTATTCCCTTAATGTAGTAAAAAGTTTAGAATTTGTCGTAAAAATATGTTTTTGAATAAAAGAGCAAAAAGTAATGGATTCGTATCGATGATGGAATTGAGACCACATTTTGTTATCTTATTTAAGGTTCGATGGTTTGCCTCAATTCCTTAGCAAAACATTTGGGAAACTGTTATTGCAGTGAAGAGTGCATTACATAATTCAGGCCCAACTCAAATATGAAGGAGTGGAGAGCAAACACAGCAAAGTAAGTGTATTTTAAATAATGCATTCGATTCTCAACACATAAGTGATATTTTGTTTATTTGCCGCGAATTACAATCTATTTCTTTATTCAAAAACTGTGTCTTAAAGAAAACTAAATATAAATATAGAGAAAAGCAATTCTTTTGTCATTAGTGTCGTGTATTTGTAGACAAAATTTGTTGGAATTGGCGTTAAGTTATAGGCTGTGAAAGGCTCTCACTTTTTCTTTAGGCCAAAGTCTTTGCTATTCTCCACCATATTTACGGTAAATGCCTTTGAATTGGACCTAAATTGGAGCTCTGCGTTCAGAGCTATCGTTCAATAAATTATTTTGACACACCATACTCATCTATGCATAGATAAAGCTTTTGCCTTAATCTTACATATCTATCCGTCTCTTCATCGCTCGTCTAAATTAAAAGAAAGCCAGGGTCACAATCAATGCACACATACAACATATATACAACACTTGAACATATTCTCAACAAAATTAAAATACTGATAAGATTCGAGGACAAATTACTTTTATTCTTCTTGAATAGAGTTATACTAATGAAAATCCATGCTCATTGTTTTAGCTTTTATTAACTTTTTTAGAATTCAAAATTCAGGAAATTTGCATAAAAATACAATAAATACAAGCCAGGGATAGACAAGGTGCCATTTATGCATTATAAATTCGAAAATTTTGGAAATATTCATTATACTTTCCCTTTCCCAAATGATCGTTGGCGGATTGCGCCGACACATGCTTGGAACATTGAATTTTTTTGTGATAAAATAAAATTTAAAGCGAATGAAAACAAATTAAATTAAGCTAATTAATCCAATGTGTCTTGCAGTATTTTAACTGAAAAATGTTGAATATGTGGAATACTTCCTGTAACACTTCTTCCAATATTTAAAACAAATGTTGCCCTGACCAGTAAAATTGAACGACTTGTCTATTCTGATACAAACCTTCTGAATAGAATTGAATATTTAGCTTTCATATATTTTATATAAATTTGTCTGTTTTGATAGATAACTTGAAGATTTGAAAAATTCGAAAAATCTATCATTAAAATTTTAACATTCACACATAGAATTATTAGTTTGGTGATTTTCAACGCATATTTTATTAGCAGGGCATATTAAATACCCTTTTTACTTTTTTACCGGTTAATACCTTTGACCTGAGAATTAGTTTGTGTTCGAATCATGACCTGAGGACACGCTTACCTAATAACTAACTATACTAACTGACTATACTAGTATATATAATTATTTGAAACGTAACCGACTATTTGACTATTAAGGGCCTTATTAGGAAAAATTGTATTTCAGAGCAGTATTTTATAATTGCGATCAATCAGTAGTCATATAAAAAGTGATATAAAAAGTTCGAAATTTGTGTATTTATTAGGTTTTAGGAAATAATTCAGTAAATTTGCCTTTCGCTGATCGTATTGATATATTTTTACATGTTTAAAATTGTTTGAAAAAGTTATTTTAATTTTCATAAATTTATTCAAGTCAAATAAGAGCACTAATTTAATTTATTTATGATCTAGGACATGTTTTTGTTTTTCTGTTGTTATCAACAAAAGTGAGTTATTAATGAAGAATAGGGCCAATGATTTGCTCATTAATACAGAAGAAGCGCTGTTTTGATCACATTTAAAAAATGATTATTAAGCGATAAAATGAAATGATTTAACATGATTAAACATATAATTTAATACTATTTTGATATAAAATTAAAATAAATTTAATGCAAAATGTTTGCTATGAAACTATGAAACTCACAATTTATCTGAGAATAGAATCTGAGAAGTTTTGAAAACATTTTGAGTATTTCTGTTTGAGTTTCTGTTTTGGTTCAAAATTTAATGAATGCGAAAAAATTGATAAATTTGGTTAATATTTCATTTTGAAAGATATTTATCGATAGAGTATTAATATCTGAGATATGCCACCAAAGAGACGACAATAAGGTTTTGCGAAATGAAAGCAGAAAAGCAAAACGTGTCGTGAAATCTAAAAAAATATTCTAATTTTTCATAGACTCAGAGCAGAGATGGAAACTAATGACTCCATTAAACATATAAAATAATGGCTCATATTTTCATTGAAAAACGACAATTAAATAATGGTATGAATGCAGTGAATGTCAGATCGAATCGACTGTAAGCCAACCATTTATGTTAATAACTAAAGAGTGAAACAGTGAAATGCCAAACATTTCTCTCGATATGAGTCTAATATTAATAATTGTAAGCATTGGTTAGTGAATTGGTTAATGCATTTCTTTAGTTGAGTTAAGATTACATTTCAATGCTTTGCCTTACTTTCCATTAGATAATTAATGGCAACCAATTTGTTTGAGTAAAGTTTTGCATAACTTATATGATTTGTGAATTTCGATTAAATATGAGCAAATTGGTGGGCACTACACAAACATGAATTATTCACTACATTTAAATGATTCGGTGCATAGTTTTCATTAATTAAATATATTTGCATTACTTTTGCTTTTACTCAATACAATTAACTCTAATCATGAAAATCATTATAATTTTATTTAATTTGTATTTAATTGTATTTATTTGTCGCATAATTGACCAACATGAAAACTGCCTCAAATATAAACATTCTGATTAATTAATTAATCAATCCAAATATTCAAGATATTTTTAAAAATAAAAGAACAAGTTTCTAAAGATTTAATCATGTACATTGTACAATTTCACAGCATAAGAAAATTACTTCTAGCTACAAACAATTAAATATCAGTTTAATCTTAACGCTTCTTTTAATCACTTGAGATTGGTTATTGCACATTCAAATAGGATGCCACAAAAATTTTTGACTATACAGTCAAATCTGGATACAATCCTCGGTGTGGTTCAGAGAAGTTCAGGGATTATATTGGGTTAGGCATTAAACAAGGTTTATAAAAAGGATACTTTAACATTATTTTTAATAAAAGTGACTAGAACAATTGATGGACTATAACTAGAGAAAGATTATAAAGAGTCCCCCAACTTATAACCAGTAATGGCCAAGTTCCTCCGATTTAGGGGCGGGTGTCCTGAGCCTTTAACTCAGGGGGATCTAGCCGAACACAAAATTCAAGGGGTATTTGGCCTATACCCCCTTTGGCTATCACTGGATTATAAACAAGTTTGACTGAAGGCAGAAAAGAAATGCTTTATTTTAAGAAAATTGTATGAACATCATATTTTATGATGGTAATTCATGTGATTATGCATATCTAATAAAATATGTATTACCTGGAACAGCCATTAAAGAGACTTTCATTGGACTGCAAAAGTGTCAAATCAAAGTTAACAGACACTCAACAAAACCAATGATTAAAAACATTTATGAATACAAAACGAGTTAATCATTAACTGAAACTCATAATTAAATAGAGGACTAAAGGGCTGAGACTCAGAGAGTTTAGGGCAGTTTAACGTGGTTTAGGGCACACCAAAATTAAAGGACGAATAATGGCTAGGATAAGTAGAAATTGTCTATTCCCTTTTTAAATTAAATAAGTCATATGCCATGTTAGACCTGTCTATTTGTAAAAATGACTGCCTTTTAGTAACAAATAGTTGATTTCCTATGAAAATATGTTTTCTTAAATTATTTTGACACAAATGAAGCCCTTTTAGCCCCCACTGTATTTAGGAATTAAAATCGATTTATGCCAAAGATGTCGAAGGTGGTCGCCCAAATCCCCACCCTGGAGTCAAAATTCAGCAAAAACTACATTCTGAACCGACGCTCAGGAACGCCCAAAAATGGAAGCACTCGAAAATGGAAATCGTGTGAAGCGCTGCTTCCATTTTGCTCAGAAGATTTCCATTTTCAGCTTTAAACTGGATTTAAATGAGATATAACAGTGATTTAAACTTATATTTGGCTCTAAGTTATATTTATGTCGGTTCTGCTTATTTAAGGCCAGTTTAACATATTTTAAGCGAAAAACATGGTGACCTCCTTCTGGCACCGAAAGTCAAAAACTACCACCCTGGATCCCTCCCCTAGAGCCATGGACATCCTTCCACATCTCTGATTATGCGAAGGACATAAACATCGAATTAAAAGGAAATCAATATATTAACGGATATTTGACTTATATAATAAATTCTTTTTATTATTAAAAGTTTATGGCTAATCAGTAAAAGATCTTACAAAATGCATATCAAGGTCAATAACAATAACATTTGGAATTTTAATAAGCTATTAATGGCATTAGTTCTAGTTTCAAGCACAATGATTTTATGCTTGCAAAAATAGAAATTTATCAACATAGTTAAAAATTCTCATAGCAAATTGGAATTATTAATTAATCTTTTTCACTACATTTAAGAAATAAGAATGTAGTATATACAGTCCCTATCATGCTCAAGCACCCTATAGGATTTCAGGCACAACTGAATCTGGAAAGCGAAAATGTATTAATTGGAATAAAAATATTGAACAAATTATAAGAAAATATTTAAAAATATTCAAGTCATTTGGCAAGAAATTTTACCCAGAGAACCTTATTTTTATCCGAATATCTCATTTGAAACAAATTAAAACTTCCAAATTGAGTGCTTTATTGGTAGTTAACCTAAATATAATGGGGGTTTGTTTACATTGTTTATCAAGGCATAAATACAAGGGTTAGTACACGTATAACGTATACTTTTAAAACCAAGGTGTTTATATATTTTCAATGTGATGGTCTTACTAAAAGTTACATTATCATATTGAATTTAACTTTTGCTCTCACTCATATGGGGTTTGAGTATAATAGGAATTGTAGTTTTGTCGTTCTCCCCGCCCACCCACCAGTTGTCATGGAGGTCATACATGAAAAATATGACTTTACTAATTTCGAACCCATTACTAGATTTGAATATAATTTTTGATATGAACATGTACACCAATGCTATATATGAGTAACCATTTCAGAAACAGATAATAAGATAATATTAAGTCTATTGGTTAGAATAAAAAGTAAACAAATAAATTCAAGTTAAAAATGAGATTTCAATATTGATTTCCAGTAAATTGTTTTCCTGTACATTTTCTATGACAACTTTCTATTTAACACATACGATAGATCAGGGGTCGAGAACTACCTTGAAGTTAAAATGAATTAATCGCAAAGTGTGCTAATTTTCATAGTTTATTAATACCCAAAAGTCAGTACTGAATGAATAGATCGCCCAAAAAAGAATCACTCTTACTATTCACTAATCAGTATATGAATTTGGAGCTAGTTCTCGATGGCTGATCTAGATGATGGCCAAGCTCCTCCAGTTCAAGGGGGTCTTGAGCCTCTAACTCAGGGGGTATGCCATCACTGATGATTAACGTAAATATTATGCATGCTATTAAAATCTAGAGTTATTTGGCTTTAAGATTATGTCATATATTTTAAAGAAGAAGATATACGTATATATATAACATTGTTAATTTAGTAGAATTTTGAATACAGTGCCAAAGATTGTTGTGTTTTATGGTGTGTTCACAGCAATAGTGTAAAGATAATTATGTTGAGTTAGTGTTTAGTTTATTTGCTTTCATTTTTGAATCAATGAAAACAATTTAATTCCTATTGATTTTTAAGAATAGAATTAACTGGAAATTGAATGTGGTTCAATTTACTATTTGTGTTAAACCTATTGATTCAATTAATAATAGCTTTGAGCTCTCATTTTGAACTAAATTTTTATTTGTTGGCATAATTTGGTACTAATACCACATAAATGTACATGTACAGTCATTGCATAATTGGCGTGGGGAAGGCCAGAGCTTTACTTTATAGTATGAAATGAAATTTTGGATTTACAACTTGATTAAAGATTTTGAACATTTTGGAAAGGGACTTGCTATTAAAACGTCGCAGTTGAAGGCATTTGACTAGCGTAAGCTAATCTCACCAGAGTTAAATCGAAAAATATTTTGGGCCGAGTGATCACCCCTAAGAGTTAACTGACCGACTACTGGCCTATAGTCGATGATGAGCCTCACATCTGATCTGTGTTTAGCAATCACGCAAAACAGTTAAACAAAGGCTAAGTAATTAACTCAATATTACTTATAATGCAAAATAAACAAGGGATTCGATTCAAACCTAATAGCACTACATGTATAGCCAAAATTAATTTGCTTCTCTCAATTCACCCAAGAATATGCCCAAATCCTCGCGGGCGGGGGGGGAGTAACGCACAAAACTATATACTACATTCTATAGATGTAATTAAAAAGAAACTGGCAAAAATGAGACTCTAGTTTCTTAACCTTTTAGGAAAGAATATTTTATTGAAATCCTTTTAAAATTGCATGGACATTTATCGCCAAATCTCATAATTTTTGAAATTTGTGAGATTTTTGAAAATTAATCTTGCCGATCACTGTTGGCAATTAGAGCAAGAATATCTTAAATAATAGGATGGAAATATCTAGGTATGTATACAAATATATAAGAATAAAAGACTATATGACGAAGAATTCATCAAAGGACAGGTTTGATCATATAAAAAAAAGTTATTAAGAAATGTTACATGATGTTATTTCATACCGTCAGTGAAAGAAGGGTTTAATTTCTTCATTTGCCGCAGACTTGGGCTAACATTTAAGTTGATTTTGGATTAAAAAGAATTCATTATTTGAGTCAACAGTTGAATAAATAACAGAAGTTTTTTAGGCGAGAAATAGACAGAAAGTGTGAGACGAGTGCTGTCATCAAAACATGAAAGCATTGAAAGCCGTATGGACTCGATATTAGTGTCGATTGAAATTATGAAAACATGAAAAAAGTTTTTGCGAAAGGGTATAACTGACCGAATGGATGCACACGTGTTTAGCGAAGGTTTGTTTAAAGAGTAGTATCGGAATTGGATGTCGGGGGCGTCTGCGCATCTAAGGGCCGAGTAATCCTCTCGAGATATTAGTTGCGTCCTTAACTGTAAGTACGGCTCTGTTATGTATGTTATTACAAATCGGCGTATAGTCGTGCATATCGTATGATTATGTTATTGAAGAGCTCGAGCCTCTCTTCAGTGCTCTTATTGTGATGCGTTTGCTGGCAGTGCTGGAGCATACATCTCGTGAATATATTCATTTCCCCCACTTTGATCTCATACATAAGCGAACTTTGGCTCATGAATTTTAGACGTGACTTTTTATATATGCAGTCATATCATAATATACAGTCATATCATAAGCCATGTATTACTTGAGAGCACACGTTTACTTACGAACAAATTTTATATCTATATTCACTTCAACCTCACTATTGCCAGAGTCAACAAATTGTCTCAATTAAAGTTGAAATTGCACTCAAATAACTACTTTCAACACAAATAAGTATTTCGGATTATATGCGATCCATAAATAAATAACGGATTCTGTACTCAAATTACTCAATATTTCGCTTAACATTAATTGTAATCACAAAACATTACAATTTGTTGACAAACAATCAAATATCTCTTCACTGCATTCCAAATGAATTCAGGTTTAAGACTAGACTATCGCCAAAATAACTATTTTTGAAATAATAATTCCATTTGAAAACTACCTAGTCTAACGAGCAATTCTCTTTAGACTCTTTATATCGCTGATAAGTACGAATACTTCGCCAAATGAAAGTGCAAATACTCCCTAATATTATTCAAACTCGAAACTTGATCATGCAATTTTTTCAAGTTATCAAAGATGTATCAATTGAATTGATGTTTTAAATATATATGTAGTTTCGTTAGACTAAACATTCAAACTAATTGATACGCGTTAATAATTTGAGCCATCATTACAAGTGTTCGACAAACATATCAATTAACAATTGATATGATATGAGTAAATTCATTTCTTTTGGGAAATAACAGAATGCTATGGAATAAAGCTAGATCATTGATGTGTGCTCATTGATGTTAATATTTATTTTTGCACAATTTATTGACAATAAGCTTGACCCCACTCAATCTTTTGTCATATTTCAATCTTAAATTTATATAAATCTTTGTATTTATCTTTACTAAGAAAAGAGCCTTGAAGAAACGGAATTTATCATTATGAGAAAAGTATCAATATTCACTACATTTATAAAGTATGTAGTATATAGTTTTGTTGTTTTGTCTAACCAAGTCTAATCTTATGAGTAAATTGTTTACAATTTAATGAATATAAGTTCAGTTTTAAACCAATTTTAATGTAATCTCTAATTTTTATGATAACAAAAGTCAAATAATAAGGAGTAAGACCAGAGAAATGTCGGTCGCACACAATTGAACTAGAAATCTGCCTAGTTCAATTCTGTGGGACCCGAGAAATGCGGTTGGCCTAATTTTTTTTTGGAGTGAATCGATCTTTTTACATAAGTAAAACATTTTTCGTCCATTATTTTTGCTAACTTTGAGTTAATTTAGGACACGAAATAAGCCGGAAATACTCAAATTACGAACAAGATAGCCTAAATTCGGGCACCCTTTATCCTTCCATAAATATGGATCCTTCAGCCACATCTGATAAACAAATTTTAGGTTATTTGATCAAAAAATTGTTTACTATAATAATAGTGAAATTTTGAGAGCATTTGAAGTCTTATTCTGTATAATAGATTAAAAAAATAATAAACATTCTCATTCTCATAAAAAATAATATGAACCTGGATTTTAAAAAGGATTTAAAAAATATGTCTGTCCTCTTCGCCATCTCCTCGAGAGTCTAACAGTTAGGAAAATTATTTCATTTTCTATTTTCCTTTGATAAAGGTAACAGTAGTTACCGAATCTATCGGCAATACCACTGTTCTTGTCAACTGAGTTGCGGATAAACAAGATAAGTAGTGGGGACCGTGGCGCAAAGTGCAACGACTGCACACTACTGGTTAAAGTTAAGCAGCGTCGAGCCTGGTTAGCGCTTGAAAGGGAGACCACCTTGATGATTCGAGTTGCCTCCAACTTTCTTTTACACGACACCACTGATTAAAATCAGTCCGTTCCTCGCAAATAAATATTTCATAATTAAAATTACATTTAATTGTATACAAATATTCAAATTCAAATATATATTAATATATAAATATATTAATATATAAATCCATGTCTATGAAAATCTACAAATGTAGATAGAATGGTTAATAAAGATTACAAAGTATATTGTTT
>JAQGCS010001610.1:0-13072 GCA_034702105.1 Fuscozetes fuscipes | reverse complement strand
GGGGTATACCTGTAATGTTAAATTTTCGAAAAATTCTAGGGGGGGGGTTTGCCAAATTTTCGACTCTAGGGGGGTTTTCGAGCAACCCCCCTTGGCCATCCCTGCTGTTAAATAAATATTTTGAACTACATTAAATGCTTTTAAATAAAATTAAATGCATTAAATACGTTCCTAGGTCGGTTCCGAAGAATCGAGAAATACGAATGAGGTTTAAAAAGCATTGCAAATCTACATTTTAATAAATGAAGGACAGGACCAAGCTAGGAACACGAGCGAGGTGCATGATCGAGCTTTTACCTATTCATAAATAATTTTTTCAGATAAAATCACAACATTTAAAAATTTTAATGTATTAAACCAATAAAAGGTTCGTAAGTTTTAAATTGAATAATAAAATATTTTTATTCAAAATTACAGTTTGAGTATGATTCATAATTTATCATAATAAATTGTTTAAACATTTTAAAGGTTAATAATAAAATTACGAACTTAATTTCATCTGATATTAAAATTCAAAAGCTTCCCAATTTAACCTGGTTGTTTGTAAAATTAAAAAATCAAATGAGATCTTATTTTAAACTAAATTTATCATTTATTTGAAACAAATTATGAAATCATGAATTATTAAGAGTCAATCCGTTCTTTTAAATAATATAATTGATCAGGGTAGTCAAAGGCGTTTTACCACAGATTTAAATTAAAATTTGAAATGATAATAAATCAAAAATGTAATTTAGCACAGATATATATATATATTTATATATATATTTGAATAATTTGATTCAGGAAAGATTATATCTAGCATTTTTTATTCTTAGAATCATTCGTCGATGACTTTGATGACCAAAAAATAATATACATTTGAGATTACAATACGGCCTCCATTTAAGAGAGACATCGGGGACAAAATCATTTTGTTAAATCAAATTTCTCATATCTAAACAAGGAATAATCTTTGTCAATTAGAAAACTTATCAATTCTGTTCTGTTGCATTGAATGTGTGAAAGACTTGAAAGTTGAAAAGTTGGTAATTGAAATAGATTAAAACGAAATTTATCAACAAGATTAAATTATAAAATCATGAATTTTAATGAGTCGATAAGTCTCCATATGACACATTTGATCAAGGAAATCTCTATGGGTCAAATTGATACCTAATCAAAAGATGTGAAGCGATTCGTTCATCGATAGCCCACCTAAAACTATTTTTGTGCTAGTTTACAGTTTATTACAGTTTTTATTCAAAATGAAGAGAATAAATGTGTGGGTTCTGTAAAATATACAAAGGTTATATAAGATGAATTTTTTGATGAAAATTATAGTTTCCGCATAATAATTATAAAGAGAGACAATTAATTCACTCGAGTGGAACAAGTTATTAAATTTTAAGTTTTAATGAGCTAATTAGATTCTCTGCATAGAAATTCATCAAGGGAAGCCTCAATTTTTGAACAAAACTTTAAATTATGTAAAATTAAAATTCAATTCCAAACTTATATGATCAAGTCTCAAATTAAATTGTCATCAAATGTCACACCTTGCACTCGAAAAAATGGTTGATAAAAATATTAAAAATCTATCAAAAAAATCTATCTATTAAAAATATGAAAGATTAATTTTCGATAATAATAGTTTAGATCAATTGACAGATCTGTGAATTACAGTATAAACTAGCGCTAAATTTTGGATTTGGTTTAAATTATAATTGTTAACTTTAAAAATTAATTTTGGAAAATACATGAGTATAAATAAACATTGGATAACCAAGGGAGTGTAGCCAAAATACTGCCTGAGTCGAAATATCTTGACAAAATACCTCCATTTATACCCCCTAAAATCGAGTTGTTGGTTATCCTGGTATAAACGATCATAATAATTGCAAGAGCACATCAGTAAAAAGCCAAAAGCCAGTAAACTACTTATTTAAATTCAAATCGATACTTTCTAGCACAATATTAAATGTATTTTCAGCATAAGTTACAGTTTGTTTGTAATCATAACTTTTTGGTCGATTTGGGAAAACATTACTTTTTTAAAACAATTTTTTTGTGAAAATTATGTAATCATTAAAAGCAGTGAAATATTGTTAATATTGTTGGGAAACACATTAATAGTCCCAACTTTTGTTAAATGAACCGGAGTTTACTTTAATGTTTTGCTCATTTATTTGGGTATATATTTATTGCTATCAAAAACATATCATTAATTTCTGGATCATTCGGAGAGAGAGAGAGAGAGAGAGAGAGAGAGAGAGAGAGAGAGAGAGAGAGAGCAACGTTCTGATGATATATACATTTTTATTTCACAGATGATTATCTCACAGAATATTCTTGCAATTTATTACATTCTCAAAATGACTAATCGTCTATTTATTCAATGAACTGAAGAAATTCTTATTATTTCCCCACAATTGAGAAAATTCTTAACAATGTTTGAATTGTTTGGCAAAAGAAAAAGGCTTTTTATTCTTGGGTTAGATTTCCTGATTATCCCACAATTGTATCGTCAAATATCATAATAACTATGAGAATACTTAAAGAGTATTACTTTAATAGGATTTCCACACAATTCTTCTTTTTTAAGCTCTATCTGTAAATTAAGAGAACTTTGTATTGAATTTTCTCAAAGACTAAAATTAATGATTTAACTGATAAAACACTTCAGACAACGAATGTTTTTTAAGTGGAAAAGCAAATAAACCTGATACTTATTTGAAAATTATGTAGGGTTTGCCCGCGATGCAAGATCTCTTTAAAATTTATAAATTTTAATATCAGTAATTGGCAAAAATATTTAACCTCAACTTGAGTTATTGTTTTCTAATTGATCTTTGAAAATAATTTTTAAAATTCAATAACTTAAAAATGAGTAACTTGATCATATCTCATCTAGATCAGAATCATTCGGCTGAACACAACTTTGAGCCAATCAAATAATTTTTTGAATTAAAGTGGTTTAAGAGGTCTTCAATACAATTATTAACATTTTATTGATTTTGACCGCAATATAAACCTATGACCACTACTATGGTCATCACTATTCTTGTCCACTCTATGATTAAGATAGACCCAACTATCACCGAGTAAGAAGGCCACAAAAAGACCCAAAAATTCCTGATACGTTTTTAGCATGATGCGCTAGATTTTGTCAATGAAATGAATCGAATGAATTTGATGTTGTTTCAATAAATATTGCAATCATTGCACGGTATATATTAAAATCGAAAATAAAATTCTTATTCTAACAATTTTAGAAACTTAATAGGTATTTTTAAAAATTGAACAGACACTTTCCAAAATGATAATTTAATACCTATGATGAATTAATGAAAGAAAATTAATCTTGAAACAATCAATTCGTCATAATATCAATTGCACTCAATTATTGCTGTCTAGTGTCACGAATTCAAACTAATGCTAGTAATGTGTATAATGTGTGTGTGTGAGTGTGTGTGTGTGTTTCTATGACAACCTGAATCCTTGAACGCATCATCACTACTATAATGATAGTATGATTGAACTCAATGAAATTCCGGTTTTAACGCATGCACATTCGCTATATTCAGCTCATTTGGCAAATTTGTTTTGCATCCATCGAAAGAGAAAGCAGTTGTTATTGTCTTCACTCTGAAAGTGCAGAGAATGCGGTAAAAACGAAGTAAAGCCAAACTCTGAACAGGTTTTGCCCACAACTTGAATGCCATCAAAACATCACTCAATTGCTTAGCATTTGGCTCCAAAATGGACTTTTCATTATCTCCCTTGTTTATATTAATTTTAATCAGTGTTAATTTAAATCTTGTGCATGGCTACAGTACAGGAGCGCCAACAAGTCAGCGTGTCTGTGCCGGTATGGTACCTGGACATGGGGCTGAAGTGCAGACAGGACCCGCGCCATATACAATCGAAGTGACGCCAGTGCGCGGCGGCACAGCACTATCTGTGACACTATTGGCCAACAGCGGCAGAACATTCACCGGGTTCATGCTTCAGGCCAGAAATGCTCTGAACAAAAATCAGATACTAGAAGGTGTATTCAGCGAGGACAAACAATCTCAGATCAAAAGCTGTAACTCTAATAAAGCGGTGAGTATTCAATTTTTATCATGTTCCATTCGATGAATTTTTATGATTTACCACTTGGTTATTTTTTAATCTAATGCTTGAAACAATTATCAATTTGAAAGACCTTGTTTATGTCATTTAATTTTAATGTTATTTTTAAATTAATTTCCAAGAAAACAATAATTAGAAACAATAGAATCGGATTAGGAGGTTATGATGACCTCATTTCAAAATAATCTGAAATGATCTGTTTAAAAATAGGATGGATTCCATAGAATGCCAAGAGGAAGGTCTAAAATCAAATTAAATTTGCATAACACCCTGAAATGTTTAAATGTTGCTTTACATTTTCAATGTCATTGTCTAAACCAAAGTTATTGCCCTAGGTTATTTTTAATTTTTAATTAAAATAAATTAAATAAACACTTTAGGTCATAATCATGAAAAACCTTGGTCATCACATTCCAAATAAAGTTGAAGGGATTAGTCAGCAAACGACGTCCCTTTTCACCAGAATCCTATTAAATGGGATGTTTCAAAGTTTATTTTGTCGTTTCCCTTGTTTATTCCAGATCTAAATTTAGATACTGTTACGAAATACTTTGGGAAATTTCAATTCTAAACCTGCAATTCAATCAACTATTTAACAAATGAAGACATTATTCACATTATTATTATATTTAATTTCAATTATATTTTGATGCATTGTTTGCCCGCATTTGACAGCCCATCAAAAAAGTAAATAAATATATCCATAAATGGAAAGACCTTTACCCCTATTCCAGGATAATTAAAAATATGGTATTCAGTAATAAATATTCAGAATAGATATAAAATTCGTATAATTAACAAAAGAAAGTGAAATATAATTTCCATCGCATTTAACGTCCAATTTATTCACTCATTTGAATCAATTTTGTAATAGTTTTTGTTGTTGTCCTCAAAACCAAGATTATAATCGAAACATTGAATTGAATATAAGCAGTGAAAATCAGATACTCAACAGTAAAGTCATCAAACATTTCAAAACAATTCCATTGAAAGTCAAAACTTATTTCCACTGATTTTAGTAATAGATATGAAATCCGGGAAAACTTATCGATGAAACTCTTCATCAAAAGCCTCGTCATATCCAACAGACATGTCTCTAATCTTGGCTCAGATAACACATAGGGTTTCATAACTCTGTAATTCATTTTTCATAAAATATACTGCAATTAAGACATGTATTTAATGGCGATTTCGGTCATTATTTTGCGCTAATATTTCATAAATTGAAGTTTAATTGTATCTGAAATCCACTGAAAAGTAATATTTCGAAAATATTTCAAAAGTCTATTAAAGCGTTAAAAACTTGTTTTTCATATCAAAACCACAATTGTCTGCAAAATATTTAATCCGTGAAAACAGTGAGAAAGCGAACAAAAATATCAATTTTGCGATCATTTTGTTTGATATCATATTCAATGACTTCTTATTATCTCCTGAATAGGGGTTAGGGTTAGGTTATTCTCAGCCAACTGTACAGTAAACTATTCTTGGTATTTGAAGTACATCTAACTCGTGATTAATAATCTGGGAAAAAATTTGAATGAAACGCAACTTTCAAAACGAAAATATTTTTCCTCAAAAGTTATTTAATAAATTTATTATTAAATTTTATTTATCTTTTGTGGAAATCGAAGAACAAATATCGTAAATAATTTTAAACCTGGAAAATATTCAGAATTAATTTGATATAAAGAGAAATTAATAGAGAAATAAACTTGCAATAAATTAAGCTTGCTACTTTAAAGAAATAGAGAAAAATATGGGACAAAACTGATTGCAATGAAAGTATCGTTTCTATTAAATAACGAGAAGTAAATCAAAAATAAAAAGCCATTCAATCGTACGATACGTTTGAAGTGAAAAACTAATTAATATTTCATAAGAAAATAAATTACATTAAAGAAAGACTATAATCGCAGACATTATAATCAGTGTTGTTTTGAAAGAAAATCTTTTGGAACTTGTTAATTAATTCTAAAGACAATTGAATTATAATTGGGAATAAAATTAATAAATTTCTCGTTTTTTCAACTCATCTTAGAATATGTTAACGCATAGAAGTGGTTTACCGAAGACTAAGGTCGAGTCCATTTGGACGCCTTCTGACTCCTTTATGGGGGAAGTCATATTCAGAGTCACTTTTGTCGAAACCAAAGATACCTATTGGGTGGAACAGGATACTGATGTCTACAGAATTAGAGAGGGACGGGTTGTCAACAATAATAAGTTTATGTCAAATGGAGAAGAAGTCAATAATAATGATGTAAATGTCGATAATAACAATCGAGAGGATCACCAGACAGTGCAGGCGAACGGCATGAGGTCAACACCCAAAGTGATGCTAAACTACCAAGTTTGTGATACTAAGTTCTGTCTCGGATATGGACAGACAGACACTTGTGTGGCCACAAAGTCCTGTGAAATACTACTTTCAGGTTTGTTTATAGATATGTGCTTTTGAATTGCAACCTGCTAGTTTAAAAATATTAGATCAGAAGCCAACTCAGATGATTTTAAAATCTGTAAACTTAGCCCTGTCAATTATATACATATTTCGGGCATTCAATTGAATTAAGTGTTTACATATTGGATCTAACACAATTATTACTGAAAAATTAGGTGAGAAAATGAATTAACCTAGTAGGATTTTATTTTATTTGTTTTATTTAAAAACTGCAAACAAGGCTTTAAAATTAATTAATTCAATTACTCAGTTTAACATAGTTAATTTAACATTGTGTTGCAATATTCAAACACAATATTAACCACGACTAAGAGTCTATTATTTTCGATAATTACATGGAATACTTTTCTTCGCTTAACATAAACCTATGTTTAACATTTTCATCAGACCAAGTAAACATTAAATTCATTTTATTCAAATATTATATGAGGCAAATGAGAAAATGTTATTCATTGTTATATTTCTTTAAAAACTGTAATCTTGTGCAAATTTTTTGTTTGATTGCATATTCACATTGAAATTAGTGCTAAGGTGAGATTCGACACTCAGAATACATTTTTAATGGCCTCAAACTGTGACAGCTAACAATTAATGAATGAGACACCTGGACATTCATTTACTTTCACCAATATTTTGGTCACATTTTATCGATTCATAAATTCTATTCATAGGAATATTCAAACATTTGCTTATTTTATACATTTTTATTGATTTTATGCATTCATTCAAAAGGAGGTTATGTTAACAAAGAAGAAGGAGTCACAGAATTTGAATTGTCAGCCGTTCCCCGAGGGGGCAGTCATCTAAACAAATACTTTTCGATGGCATTTTCAATGGACGATAAGATGGGCGACGATTTGGTCACCGATTGTTACGTGACATCTGAAGGAAAGGTCAAATTGGGCTCCAGTGTGAACATGGGCAAAAAGAATCAATTGAATGATGAATTCAAAGACTCACTGAATTCCATTCAAAGCAGTTTTGCAAATGGTATTGTTATGTGTAAGTGGAAGTCCAATAGAAAAAGGACAGCACTCGATAAGGAATGGGATATGCTAGACCACAAATATCACATATTCCTGGCTATGGGAGACCTCAGAGATGACACGGGAACCAAAGGATACCATGACACTATGAAAATAGCCACCAACAACCCCATTGCTCTAGAACAGGTGGGAGCTGTGAGTGCGTCGAAGCCCACCTATTTGGTCAGAATTCATGGTAAACACATTTTTTCATTTCACTGGTATTTTATGGGAGGAGTTTCTGACAGTTATAACAACTCTTAATTTTTGTTAATTATTATTCAAAGCATTCATTTAATGAACAGTTTTGACGAATATTTGCATTTAGTATTCGAAGGCCAGACATACAGTGAATACTCACTTAAAACCTTCACAATAGGAGTCATAATAATAGAAAACACATCAAAAGGCTATTATCGAAATCATTCAAACGCTTCCCAACCCTTAAAATAAATAAACATTTTTTCCTTTGAGTTTTGAGTTTAGATAATGTTTTGAGTTTAGATGAAACACTTTTAAAAGTTTTTACTCAAAAATAATCTAAGAGTCAAATAAAAAATGGATTTCAAAAGAAAATAAAACTTGAAATAAAGGCATTTAAGCTCAGAATCAGTGCTGAACTGAAAAATTCAAAACATTTTCCGCTTCGAAACAAATATTTACTTTTGTTTCACATTTGAATAATTATGTAATTATTTTATTAGTTTTTATTTACTCAATGAACTGTTTATTTTGGATCATCATTTCTTATACACCTGCAAGAAAAACAAATTTCCTCCATAAATTAGCATGATTATAATCAAATTTGCATTATCTAAGCATAGAATCTAATAATTATGATAAATTGTAAACAGGTGCATTTATGGTGATAGCGTGGATCGGAACAGTTAGCTTGGCTATCGTGTTTGCCAGATATTACAAGATGACCTGGGTGAACAGCACATTATGCGGCGTTAAAATATGGTTTGCAGTGAGTTATATATTGCTTTAATTATTTGATTACAGTTTCGTAAACCAGATCATTCTGACCCACAGTTTCACAGAGGACTTATGGTTACCAGTGTTGTACTTATGGTTATCGCCCAGATATGCATTTTCACCTATTTAAAAGAATATCGATTTGTGAGTCATTGCAAACCACTTCTTATTATCAATACTTACCATTAGATTAATATTCATTTCATTTGAATTACTTTTCTTTGAAATTAAAGTCATTTGAATTCAAGGAAAGAATTTCTATGACTTTCCATTAAAATTGAATTAATTGCAATCGAATCGTGCAAAAGTAAAAACCAGAAGTCAGTAATTTTTGAAACAATTTCAATATTTATAATATTTTATCAAAAATTTTATTCCAAAAGAGTTTGATTACAAAAATTTTGGCATAACTTTAGGCAAAAAGTCAATGAATTGAAAGCAAAGAATTTTTAACAGTTTGCCATCACTTCTGTTAAGGACTTAAACAAATGCTATCAAAAATATTTAGATAAACTTCAAAAAACGCCGCATTTTAGGCAATTTTGACAAAAATTCTTAAGTTTTCAAAACCAGTTGAGGTTTTGGTAGACTTGTTATGCCATTTACATAAGTCTATTACACTTTAACTTCGTTTTTATCAATCAGGTTGGGCAAAGAAAATAGGTTGATAAAAATGAAACTCGAGTGTAATATTAAGTTTTATAAGTGTTTTGAATTACAGTTTTTCAAAACTATTTAAATTTTAAATAGAATTTATAACTCCATAGTAAGTGCTTGCACATGAACAAGGGCCAAATCAAGTTAATTCCAAAACAGTTTTTTCAACTAATCGTGCTGTCTTGCATTTGAAAAAGAGTGCACTGGGGGTTTCCAATAACAAATATTTGAAAAGTTATAATTATACTAAATTTATCCAATATAATTTATTACAGTTTTTAAACCAGCAATTCATAGAAAAGCTGTAATTTATTCAATTTTTAGAGCAATTCTCTTTGGAGAATCAGTGCCATAATATCTTCACATACCTAACCAAAAATGGGCATGGTTATATTAAGTCTTTTATAAAGCAATTAGTGACAGTTTTATACTATTTTAAAGTAATTCTATGATATATTGGCGTTTAAACAAAGAAACAATAAAATGAAGTATAAAAATATATGAATCATTGAAAACCAGTTCTCAGCATTTCTTTGAATTAATTTTTTATGAATCACAAGTCGTTTGAATTATATATCGATTTTGTGTTTAAGTGAAATTCAGACCATTTTTTTATTCAATGTTTTTTATGAATAAATTGTTATTCAGTCAATTAATTCATTAATCAATCGAATCGTTTAAATCTTGAGCTCAAAATTTATTCAAAACGTTTTGTGAATTGTTTTATATTTTCAATGAAAACGAAATAAAAGAGAAAAATATTTAAAATGTGTGAACAATGAAAGCAAGCAAAAAATTCCTGCGAATTAGTTCACTGATAGTTTTAATTTGAATTCGAAATTCCAAAGATAAAAAAATTAAGATTTAGTTCAGAAAATATGATACAAACAAAAAATTATTCACAGATTTTGGGAGCAATTAATCCAATTAAGTGTCAAAATATTGTATCCAAAATATTTGCAAAAAATCATTTCAATCAAAATTAAAATCGATTTCAAACCAATAATTTTGATACCATTTCAGGGAACGCATCAAATATTCGGATCCCTGGCCTTCATCTTAGCTCTGATCAATCCATTGGGCGCTCTATTGAGACCACATCCCGACGCACCCAACCGCTGGCTCTTCAATTGGGGCCATTGGGCTCTGGGTAATGCGGGTCACATCACTGCCATTGTGGCCATATTCCTGTCAACAACCCTATCTTTGGCCGATTTGCCCAAACAGTTCTTGTGGACAATCATCTCATTCGTCATATTCTATGTCATAACACATCTGATCCTTCAGTTCCACACATTTTTGATGCAAAACAGAAGTAATTAAATTCTAATTTCATTTCAAAACTCCAGACAAAAGGTCTGAAGAGCTTTCATTCAACTCAAATGCTTTACTAATATCCCACAGAAAACACTTAAAAATATGACAGAATAACAGAATAATTAAAATCACAGTTCTTTTCACTTTCATTGACCCAAAAATTCCACTAAAAATAAGTATTAGTTTTTAGAAACATTTTATTCATTTATTATCTGAAAAGTGAGTGATTTTTATGATTAATATCTGTGGCAAACAAACGAATACACTATTCTATATTCAGGGTCTTTCAGTACCTGACCTCTATTTTTAAGTGAAACCTCAATTTGATTGAATGTCAGTCGAGACATGTCTTTCCCTTTTAGAATAAAATTATCTATAAAAGTATTATTCAATAATCACTTAATTGCGGGTTAATTATAATGCTTAAGATTTCCGAACCCAATGAGTATTTCAGTCATTAAATCAAATTTTAGAGAAAACTTTGATATCATTACAAAATCTGAACCAAAATTACAGTTAATTAGATTATCATACATTTCAAAACATTGATCACAATCATCGGCTAATTGGGTGGTTATAAATCATTTTTTGATTGCTCTAGCATATTAAGTCAAAGAGAATTAGAGTATCTGATAGTATATTGATTTTCAATCGCAAACCGCTTTAATTTCTAAATTATTTCAAAATTTTTAATCTCAAAGCCTTTGATTTGGTAGAAACTCATGACATAGCCCTCCAGGACATGAGCCGCGGATCAGATGATCCCGAGATGGGAACTGACGGACCCGGAACTGGCTTCAGACGATTTATTATTGGAATTTACTGCATCGGAGTTCTGGCATTTGTTATCGCAATGGTATCGTTGATAACACTGCCGAAGAATACATTGGATATGATGGCAATCACTTGAATCTCATCACCAGATCTAACGTCCTGAGACTTGGATTTCAAAAGTTACAAGAATGATGAATTTTAACGAGTTTACAAATGAGATTATTATTTAATTCATCGATCAAATAATTTTTGAATGTCCAGAGTCTAAAACTCCATAATTTTCCAATTTTTGAAATCAATTTTTAATCATTTTCTAAATTTTTTGTTTATTTTATGTGTGATATGGATCTCAAGTCAATAAAAGAGGTTTTAAATCAAATTGCAAGTTATTCATTCGGTTTTAGTATTACCTAGATCAAATCTATTGATCATAGCAGTTCACAAAATTGATATAAAAATTCAATTGCTTCACGCTCGTGGTATTCATCACAGAAAATCTAACTCAACTGATTAAAACAGGTAGTTTATCTAATTTTTAAACGAAAATTACTATCAATATAAAACTAAAAAATTATTTCGAAATTTTATATGATAAGCTCAATTTTCATTATTGAAGAAATGTTTATATATATTTTTGCATTGCTCAAATAATGATTTTAAAAAGGTTTGCTCTTAAACATCGATATTTTTGACTGATTCTATTTTAGATCAATTTGCAAGTTATAAAACAGTAATCAAAGCAATCATACAATGATGCATGTACATATATGGTTGTGCGTGAAATGGAAAAATTTCATTCATTAGGTTAACAAAAATGAGTTGAAGTAAATGAGCGAGACACAAACAGCTTCAAATCACATTTTAGTGCAAACTGAAAATATTTTTAAATTACAGTTTTTCATAAATATTGCCTAGATCAAACTGCAAAGATTGCTTTGAACAAACTTCAATGAAACACACTTCCAAGAGACACATCTTAGTTTTATTCTTGATTATTTGTCTAACATCTAGAACCTATTCAAGGCGTAAGTCATTCACGAATTTCAGCAAATTGTTAATTGATTTTAAATATCGTTCAATAATTAGGTGAAGACATGTGTTATACAGACAGCGCTAATGGACACAGAAAACTGGCCAAACTCTATGTCAAGAACGAAAGACCCATTGCTTTATTAGGCGCTCCATTTTGGAAAGGGCAGAAGAAGGGTGGCACAGAATTAGCACCCGATTTGTTTAGGAAACAGAATATTGGGAATCAAATTAAACGACTCGGCTATGAATCGATTGTCGATTACGGAAACCTTGATTTCAAACACAATCCAAAAGACAAAACCATAAAAACGAGGAACAATTTTAGCGAAATTCACAACCAGTTCACTTTAAGTGATGCCAACATTTTGATTGAGAACAAAGTCGAACAGATTCTAAGAAATAGGACAACACTTGTGGTTTTAGGCGGTGACCACAGCATCACAGCCGGCTCTATATTAGGCAATGCCAAGGTGAATCCCAACGACGTTTGCGTGTTATATGTGGATGCACATGGTGATCTCAATAATTGCGAAACTACACACTCCGGCAATTTGCATGGTATGATTTTACCTATTAGTTTCTTTCAATAAAACACTTAATTATAATGCTTAGGAATGCCGTTGTCTTTCGTCATCAAAGGAATGGAAAGACTCCACAAAAACTTCAAATCGTGTCCCGCTATGAATATAACGAAGCCTCTAATCCCTGC
>JAQGCS010001609.1:0-13081 GCA_034702105.1 Fuscozetes fuscipes | reverse complement strand
AGTTTTCCATTTAGTTTTTAATGTTTTAGATTTTAAGCATCAAAATAACTCTGATTATACATATTTATACATATTTGTGTATATGTATGACAAATAAAGCGCTCAAAACTTTATCTTTGAATAGTATGCGAAGAGTGCTATTATTTTATATTCAGTAGACTTTCATGAAATCGTATTTAGTTTTGTCTATTTGTCAATCGTTTATTTAGTGGAAGACTAAACAAAATAGTACATTCTTCCTCAATTACATCTATTAAACACTTATTTGAGCCTCAATTGACGGTATCCTCTCTTTTCGCTGAATCTGAACCTGCTGAAAATTTCGATTCTCCAAAAATTAATGAACCACTTGACCGAAAAAATTTGATCACAATTTACGGAACAAATTCTCAGAAAAGAATATTATAAGTATGAAAAACATTGCATGACAAATTTCAAAACTTAATTAAGTTTTGTAGACTCATTAAAATATCATATAAATTTAATTTGAATAAATACTAATAACCAGATCTTATTTGCTAAATATATTCAATTTAAAGTTTAAAATAGTATAGTTTTTGTGTTAAAAGGGGGTATTTGCCCCAAAATCAACCTAGATGACCTCCATGGCCTCTCAAATGACCTCTAAAGTGATTTTTTGGTGACAAATTTTGTGGACCCCCCCCCCTTAAATTTCCGAAAATCCGAAAAATTGTCATTCAAATCTGAGGATTTTTGACCCTCTCCCTATTTTCGAAAAATTTTTAGGTAAATCTTTGGTCAATTATTTGATGTCCAGAGTTGGTTAAAATTGTTATTTTGATCCAAGCATTCCTTCATACTTCAGTAGAAATACCCCCCCTTGGACAACCCTGATTAAAATGAAACGATACAAATTTTAATAATGCTTTATTTTATTTTAAAGAAGTTCATTTCATTAGAGAAATAATTTTTCCTTCTCAAAGTTTTAACATGCGTCATTCTTAATCAGATCTGAAGTCTAATTTTTGGGCGAATCGGGATTCGTCAATTTGGCATTCGGCGTAATTTTCGGCCAATAGATATTCGGTGAATAGAGACTGAACTCAATTGACAGGTACAATTTTAAGCTGAATCAAGAAGCTTTTAAAGCAGACTACTCTTTTGTACATTCATCAGAGATAAAGTAATTAGTTAATGGCATTTTATTTGTTCTATAGTGAGACACAACAAATGCCTCACAAATAAAAGAAATAATAAAATAGTGAACAGTACTAAAAGTGATCCATTTTTCCGCTTCTTTTTCTATCGTATGTAGAAAATAGAAGCTTCACACGAAGTCATACATGAAAAAGATGACTTTGTAACTAATTTCGAGCCCATTACTAAATTTGAATATAATTTTTGAGATGAACTTGTGCACCAATTTTTTTGCGCCTTATATATGAGTAGAAATTCATTTAAATAAGTCTCATTTGTCAACAAAAACAAATAAAAGTTAATTAAAAATAAGATTTCACCAGAAATGTTAATCAATTGTATTTTGGATAAAAAAGGTTTTAATAATGAGTTAAACTTTGTTTACAATCAAATGGAAATCAATTTCATAAATAATTGTATATATTTTTAATTTAATAAATTATAATTTTGATTTCCAGGAAAGGGATTTTACTGTACTTTTGCTAGGTCAAGTTTCTATCTGCACATACGATATACAGTTCATTTCATAGTCAATCCCGATATGAGAGAGGCACAATTGAATCCCGAAAGCAAAAATGTATTAATTAGAATAAAAATATTGAACGAATTATTAGAAAATATTTTATTATATCCAAGTCATTTTACAAGAAATTTTACCCAGAGTATTTTATTTTTATCTCATTTGAAACAAATTAAAACTTTCAATTTGAGCGCTTTTTGGTAGTTAACCTAAATATAATGGGGGTTTGTTTACATTGTTTACTAGGGCATAAATACAAGGGTTTAGCACACATATAACGTATACTTTTAAAACCAAGGTATTTATATATTTTCAATGTGATGGTCTTATTAAAAGTTACATTATCATATTGAATTTATGTTTTGCTCACTCATACAGGGGTTGAGTGTGAAATGAACTGTATTTTCTAAAGCTGTTTTCAGATTTAAACCCTGAAAAAGGGACAAAAAACTGAAATTACTATTTTTTGGACAGAAAATAGCCCATTTTAGATTTCAAAACTGATTCGAACTAAATTAAAGAATAATTCGGATTAATTTAACCTTTGATTGGTTCAAAGTGATTTAGCTCAATTTTAAACATATTTTAACGAAGGATTTTGGAGAAAATTGGCAAAATCTAGGGCCTATTAGTTTCTCAGCGTTCTTGGTTCATAATTTTATGTAGTGAAGGCTTCAAAATGATTTTCCTCGTAGGGCATTTCTGAAAATGTCCTTACACACACACACCTGATATAATTTAAATTGTAGTTCTGATTATCTCGAAGTCCGATTATTTCACTTTGTTTTACGATAAAAGTTCAGTACATTAGCGCTGAATAAGGACTACAATAGCACTACAATAGCGCTGTCTTTTGGTTCAAATAAGAATTTAATGTTTTGGTCACTTTTCAAAATTGAAATTTTCTTTTCAATTGATGTTATCTAATAAATATACAAGTTACAAATTAATGTAATTTTAATATTAAATCACTTTCGTTTTTTTATTCCAACAAAACAATAAATAGTCATCATACAAGTGTTCATAAACTTTGCACATGCTAGAAACTTTTGCAACTTGCTCCAGCATTTTAAGTTTTGAACTCGAATTTCGCATTAAACTAAAATTCGATTAAAAAGTGAGAATCTTTGTATAAAAATGAGTATTACAGTAACGTAAAAACATAATGATCAGTGTCAAAATAGTATCAGAGCTTAAATTTTAAGCCTTAAAACATGTCGAATAATCGAATGCTCATGTGAACCGTCATATTCATATAAATTGTAACAAAATTACCAAGGTTGAGAGTGGAAATTATAAGCTTTAGTTAAATGATTAAAGTATGAAACATAACAAATACCTTATTCATAGTTTGCAAATCTAAAAAGTGGAGCTTGAAAATTAGCTTGTAGTTTATGTTTGCCCTAAAGAAAAGCTTAAAAAACAGCAAATTTAACATATAAAGTATGACATGTGACTTCCCCTCTTTCAATACATATTTAATGTTAAGACTATTCAACTGAGAGGTATACCCTTGGAATCGCTGGCCTTATTAATTAACCTTTTTTGTCATTGATTTTATGAACATATAACTAAAGTCTCGAGTTATTTGTCATAAATAATCTGCTTATTACTGTCCTGATTCAAGGTTGACTAGCTCTGATGTTACTTGATTACTTTTAACTTGATTAACTGAAATTCGAGTATTTTTTTGATAAGAGATGGCAGTGAATACCACATAAAATGAATTATTGCACACAATTATCGACTTCGGTCTTATCAGCGGTAATAACAGTAACTTATTTATTGATCCGATTCTGATCGAAATTAATGGTTGAGTTCTCACTATTCTTTTACTATTCTCTCTCTCTCTCTCTCTCTCTCTCTCTCTCTCTCTCTCTCTCTCTCTGATTGTATGGAAAACACATGAGAGGCCGTTAAACTTTGCTGAATGAGTTCAAAGTATATTTGATTTATCGATCAGTTTTTAGATTCAATTCTTTTGTCATCGATATTGTCGCTGAATATTATGTTTTTGTCTCTAATTCATTACGAATAAGAAATAAATAAATTTAGTATTTCTTTACTTGTTTACCAAAACCAAATTAATTTGAGAATCATAAAAATGTTAATTGTTAAAAATGAAGGAAAGAATCATAATTCTCATATTCCAAACAACATCCGATCAAAAGAGCGCTTTTCATATTATAATTAATAATTGAGTTTATTTAACATTTACTGTTTACTAATCAAATGTTATTAAAAGATTATTTAATTGCTCTTAATTGCTATTTATATTCATTTTACTTTTAATATCACGATTAAATTAAAATAGCATGCTCGAGAATTTTAAAAATCCAAATCATTAAAAATAAGATTATTCTAGAAGACATTGGTGAAATGCTCAAATAAAATGGAGAAACACCAGTGAAATGATCATGCTGCAATTGATAAGGAAGAATATGCTTTAGAACTGAAATAATTATATGTTTACTTTCATATTATATTCACTGAATTTTTCATTTATTCAATATTTTTATACAAAATGTTGAGAAATATGCGCGAAAGTAGTGCAACGATAGCCTCTATTTTTAGAATTTCCATATATTTCTGCGTTTGTTTACCTTTTGATTATGTTTTCTATAGATTTGAGATTTTAATTGAATATAATCTAGATATATCTTGATAACTAAAGAATCAAGATTATTCTGCAATAATTTGAATATTGACTTCGTGTAATGATTTTTTTGTTGGGAATATTGCGCTCTAAAAGAGTGAACTGAGCTAAAGAGCATTGTGCAAGGGGTGAATGGCCTCGCATCTGCTATTGAATGACTCTACTCCAACAGCATCTCAGAGGCTGACGGCACTACTCCTTGATTTGGCTGATAACTCACTGCATAACAAATGCCTTAGATTTACAAATAATTAAAATTGTTAAGATCATTCAAATAAATCACTTTTTCTCTGAAAATATTTGATGCCATCAAGTAAAAGCAATTTCTTAATTGAATGAAAGAAATTAAACTAATTTTTGAGAACAAAATTTGTTCAATTCTTGGGTTATAGACATATCCTTTCCTCTCTCCCTCTCCCCTCTCTCCCTTTCTCTCCCTCTCATTCTCTCTCTCTCTCTCTCTCTCTCTCTCTCTCTCTCTCTCTCTCTCTCTCTCTCTCTCTCTCTCTCCCCGAATAATATCGATTTTTGTAAGCTTTCATGAAATCATTACTGTTGGCTCATATAAAGCACAGGCAATACAACAAAAATAACTGTACTCTACAGCGAGTAATGCATTTGGAACGAGTGAACGGCCAACGACCTCATCCTTACTCTCTTCCTATGATAGAATCCATGCGCGCAAATAGAGAAGTAGCTGTCGGCTCCTTTTAATTTGTCTGATATTTCTTATTAAAATATATTTCTTTTGTTTAATTAATAAAACTTAAGTCTCTTTTAAAACATTTACATTTTGGCTGTTATTTCAAAAGTGTTCGGAATATAAAATTAATGCGTATTTAAGACTAAAATATATTATAGTTGTGAACAGAATATTCTGTATTCCGCACCGAAAACAACATCCCTTGCAATCGAATATTAAGGCAATGAACTCTCGTAAACCTTAGGAAAGCTGTATTCGCACTAACTTTTAACCAAAAGTAACCGTGAATATTGATTTTAGTTGAGAAGAGAGCATCGCTTTCTTTTGCCATGTTCACACTATTTCACAAAATTGCAATTTTATGAAATATCAAAAAAATCTATTGAAGATTTAGATTATATCGGTTATAATTTAGTCGATCAAAACAATACTGATATTAAAACAACAAATATAGACATTTTAGTGATTCCGTAAATAACACTCACTTGCAATGCAGTGCAGGACATATGCAACGAAGCCTAACCTCAATAAGTCATTTCATATAAACTTCATTTTCCTATGATTTTCACATCGATTGCCATAAAATATTGTTCTGCTTTCCATTTATCTTTCAAATCATTGACAAACTTTTAAAAATGTATTTTTGGATTAATATTAGTCTTTTTGGAGTTATGTTTGCTTTTCTTTAAAATTTGGATTAAATGTGTTTCAGAGCATAAGAATAAAAAACAAAAGAAAGTGCTCTTCATTTGCAATCTTTTAATTATGTAATTAAGGCAAAGAATGTGACAATTTTCGAATAAAAGTCCCGATTTTCCAATATTTGTGTTGATATTCTTTTTTAGAAGTCGATTCTGGTTAGGAATCGAGGCTCAAGAAGGACAGTAACGTATCCATAGCAACGTATATAGCAGGTCACAGACCTCTCCGATCAAATAAGTATTGATTTTATGATATTTCCACAATAGTAATGACTTCCAGGAGAAATATTACTACTTTTTCGTCACAATGTATTTCAATCGATTCTGTTTTAGGAAATAATTAAAATACGAAAATTGCAAATAAAATGCGAATCTCTGCTAACAAATGCTCTGTTTTACATTAGATAGGACTGACCTTCCATTATATGCTCCACACAATGAGGACCTCAGACCCAATATGTCTGATTGAGGTTCTATACAAAGAAAAGTATTGCCAAATCATTATCTTACCAGGATCTTGAACAAAATTATAATTTATTTTTTCAAGTGATGGTACTTTTATTTTCAATAAAATCTAACTTTAATTTACTTGAATTTAGAATTTTGGGAAAATCTAATCTATGAAATGTGTTTTGATTATAAATTAGTATATAATTATTTATAGTCTGATTTTTAAAACTTAATTTAAATTATGAAATGATGGCTCAAATTTGTGGTTAGATTTCTATTTTTTTATTCATTTGTTTGATTGGAGTCATTATTCACATGTTTTAAACTATTTATTCTTTGGGACAAAAGTTATTATATTGGATACAATAATATGAACTAAAGGGACGAATAGCTATGAAAGTGAAGGCAATGGATTGCGATTCCAATTAAATTCTTTAGTTTTGGAATTGAAGCGAAGATTGAGTCGATTGGCACACATTTGTCTCATATATACCGCCAACTGGTTTGGCAGCGATCAGAGCCTAACGAAAGAGAGAGTAACCGAAAGACCGGAATCCGGTCAGACGGGATGGCATAGTATTTGATGGCACAGTGTTTGATGGCATAGTTAGTACTTTTTATTAATCGCATTCACTTTTCACTATGAGACAGGACTTGTTTCATAACTGGTTGGGTGAGTATTGGCCTATCAATGCCTATGAAAGAGTGTCAGTCAGAGTGAATTGAAGTGAATTCAAGGTGAAACTCATCGCAATACCAGAATTTAAGTTCATTAACTCGAACGCACCTGCTATTAAAAAATCACCTTGAACACTGTATTTCTCAAGTATGAGACTTTCGGAGAGCCATCACAGCCAACGCTGCACTAAAAAAAGCAATTCAGACGACCACTGCTCACAATATTGTGAAAAGCATTGAATCAAAACGAGATATTCGACAAACAAAAGAGAAACCATTTCTGCCTTAAACCCAGAGCTGGAAAACCCAGAGTTGAGACACAAATCAAATGGAGTTTATCGCCACTGATCTCAAATTTTGGTAATTAATACGTAACTAAACATTTATACGATTGTTAATCAATTGCTTAGAGAGCCATAAGATTCAGTATTTATTGAAATGTTTTAAATATAACATTGAAAACTTGAAAATAAAATACAATCTTTGATATTCTTTTATTAATAATATTAAACTTGAATAATAAAATATATGGGAATAATATATCTTAGAAGTGGAACTCTGTATCTGTAATAATATTAATTCAAATGTCAATGCAATCAAATGACAGTTTTTACGATAATTATAATAAAAATGTGAGAACTCTTACAGTTTAATCATTTCATGCAATCAAAACACAACCCATTTATAGATAAAATTAGGGAAAAATTAAAACTACAAACAATGCAAATACTTTTGTTGAGCTCTTTTGATGTTGTCTTACAGTTTTACAACTATTATAATAACGAACACTTATTTATTAATTAATTTTTTCTTAAAAAACACATCTTTTTTTGATAAATGTTTCTATATTTTTGAAATACATATTTGATATCACCATAACGTTACTGCTATTATTTATATATATATTTATATCTTTACTGTTAATTAATATACATTTTTTTAAAATCTCATTATATTTAGTAATTGATCAGAGTTTTGACAGAATTATATTATTTACTTAATATATCAATATTTTAAATATATATTTATATTCAATTAATTTATAAAAAGGTCTGAAGTCGAGTGCTTTTGAGACCTTCTCATCAAATATTATCTAAGAGTTTAGTCTAACTTTAGTTAAGAACATTTTCTTTAGAGTTTAAAATACAGTCAAATTTTAAATCTAAGTCGACAATAGAGAAAGGGTTGGGAACCGAACCGTTAAATCCATTAATTCGGGTTTTGAAAAAGTAAGTTAACAAACGCTTTACGAAAAGAAGATGAGATGTATTGTAATTATTAAAACTATAAAAATTTATTAAAATTTACTTTGGATTTACTAATAGAAAAGTCTTTTCAAGTGAATTGTCGATTGAGTTTTCAACTTTTGTTTCAATATATAATAAAATCATCTTTTATTAAATCTTTTCTCAGTTTAAGTGAAATCTAATAATTATTGTAAATTAAAGTATCGATAATTAAAATCTATAACAAACAGACATAATATCAATGAATAGCTGCGTTCACTTAAGTCTTAAGTAATAATCATTTTTACAGCAATTAAAGTCTTAAATATGAAAAAAATGAGTTCAACACAAATGTAATAAAATATTTGGTATGTTTTCCATCCGAATTAGAAAAGGATGAGTCAAAACATTAATAAAAGATTGCATATAATTTATAATCAAATAATTGATTGATAACATCAAATAAGCTTATTATAGATAATTATTTCTATTTGTTTACTCTTTTCATTCACTTATTTCTTAAATAGATTTGTTTTCAAAGTATTGTCAATCAATGAATGGCATTATTGTAGCAAAAGGTAATCATAATTGCAATTATTGCGTTCGGAAACCTTCGAAACTCATCAAAACTGTTTGCAGCTCTTCTCAAGTATTAAATATATTTTTCAATTTAGTTTAACATAAGCTATAATTAATCGTCAATAATAACAAAAATGATTAAAAATAAAAACAATTCAATAATAATATAATTAAAAGGTTTTGAAATTTGTGAAAATTATTTTTAAAACTAATTTATGCATAGTTTGGGCGATAATTGTATTAATAATATAATAATAAAATGATTACTATTTCGGTCAAAAGTGTTATTCGATTGCAAATCAAAAACAAACGAATCACATATTAATGAAATAAATTAGAAATCAATTGTTTTGTTGAGGTTTTGCTGATTGATGTCGAGTACAAAAATAAAAAAGAATTGGAAGACTATATACTAATAATAAGTAGAATTACATCTAAAATACAATTAAAAAAACTAAAATATCAATCAATAAAAATCAATAATAAATGCATTATTCAATTGAAAAACTGAAGAACTAATCAAATGTTTGAGTAATTGTTTAAGTTTATAGTTTTTTTTGAGTTAACCATAAGGTTTTAAGATTGACAATAGTTGGAGATGAGCTGCTCTGACACACTATCAGTCATTTGTTTGAATTATAGAAACTCTTGTCATTAGCCATAAAATACTGATTTGTTTTGATAATTAAAATAACGTTAAATAATATTAAAAAATATTAAATATTCGTCGTTTAGATTTACCATTAGTTTAGATCATTGATGGGGTGGTGTTGGATGTGTTGGTGGGACTGTCCAGACTTGAGCTGCGGCGCTCTAATGGAGAGATGTTAGAGCTGTAGGTGCGTTGACCGGAGAAGTCGGGCCAAACAGAACTTGGAATAGTTGTGTTACTGGCATTACTTCCAACCGAATCGAAAGTAGGAGATTCACCGATGCCTTCGTCCGTATCGTAAGAGCCGCTGGAAATCGATTTGGAGAACCCGTTGGCGGAGAACAGGCTATAAATGTCGCTAATTTTGGTTCCGTTCACGAAATTGAAGATATCAGTCGACGAACGGCTGACCAATGAGTTGTTGTTCGAAGTCTCTCTCGAAGAGAAAGCGCTAAAAGGATCCGATGAGTTCTTGTAAAGTGAATTGAATCCGTTTGATGTGGTGTTTGTGGCGAATGAATTGTCGATACCGTTAAGAAGTGGTGAATTCGAAAAATCAGAACTGCTCTCATCAGCACTTCCAGTGCCTGAGGAGTCGATAAGACCACCCGTGCGGATAGCGATGTGCGATTCGATCTCCTTTCTGGCCAACTCCACGTTGTCCGGAAGCCCCGTCACTTCGAAGACTGGCTCTTTGTCTCGACTGGGAGTTATGATATATGTGGTCGTCTGTTGTTGTATTCGCTTAATAGTCGCACCTTTGGGTCCGACAACAAGACCTACCACTCGATATGGGACTCGAACTTGTATTGTGGTCTGTCCGGGAACGTTGGCGTTGGGAACAGGTCCTCCAACAGAACCGTTCAAATTACTCTTACGTTGGGCCCGGATTTGGCTGAAGTGTTCGGCTGCTGACAGTATTTCCC
The DNA here is from genome assembly GCA_034702105.1 of Fuscozetes fuscipes. Classification (NCBI taxonomy): domain Eukaryota; kingdom Metazoa; phylum Arthropoda; class Arachnida; order Sarcoptiformes; family Ceratozetidae; genus Fuscozetes; species Fuscozetes fuscipes. The sequence goes on along the minus strand of JAQGCS010001609.1, from coordinate 2,832 downwards.
GTTTGGCTGAGTTCACGTCTTCCTTACGACCGGTGACAACAAAAACTGGTTCTTCGCCGCGAACTGGAGTTTTGATGTATGTATTGGTCTTCGCGCGGAGAGCCTTTATCTTACAGCCTATCCATTAAAGTGAAACCAAAGTTAAAACTCATTCATTGCACTCATAGCCAAAGAATTTGAGAAAATTGAAAAATCAGTGCAAAAAACAATTTTAAGAGCTATTAAAGAGAGTTATATATGTGTTTCAAAATTAGAAATTGTCTCTTATATAATGTGGCTTTTTTTTAGCAAAAGTGATCCCAACATATCTGACGTCGAGTTGTTGTTCAGCGGATGTATTGGCAGCAAAACAGCAAAATTAGAACACATTTTGAGCCAAAAACAGCATTTAAAAGAAGGGGGCTTTGGTTTGGCTCTCAGTCTTATCGTATAAGAGAGTGCTATGAATGCATGACTGCTATACAGACTACTGTCGAGTCTATGCCATGTCTTACTGGTTGGCCCCATCTCTCATCCCTAACAACAAAACCATATCTCTGGTGATGTTTGACTGAAAAGCCGCACAACTGAGACAATGAACAAAGAAATTGCGGACAAAAACATTTGCTTTTAATTAAAATTGATTTAAACCAATTGAAAACTAATAACTATTTGTTTGAAAGGAGAACTGATAGGAATAGTGGCTGTCATTACACCTAAACATCAAATTAAGATAAAAGGAATCAGTTTTAGTGATAATCTTAAGCGAAATGTTATTTACAATTGTTATCAATCAGTTGTGGCTTTCATTCAAACAAAGCTATGAAAGAAATGTTTAAATGTTTGCCGTATTTGTAGTTATGTTTAAAACATTGAAAACACGCTTTACTGCAGACTTTACTGCAGAGCCACAGATATGGGAACAAAGAAAACAAGACTAACAACAAGTCAGACATCACTACTAGTGAAAGCATTGCCGGCCATACATACCCTGTCGGCCCACGATTTCGGCCACATGTTCGCTGCTGGGGACGGGAACGCATTCGGTCGTGTTTTGTGACTTCTTGTTGCGACTGTCGGCGTCGAAGTTCTGTCCCATCGACTCATTAGCGTCGAGTCCGAGCATTGATATCTCCATGGCCAACTGGTAGGCTCTTCTCTCCTCCAGTGCCGAAGTGGCGTTAATTATGGAGCCGTTGGACACGTTGTGATCCATTTCGCAGAGAAGACTCGCCGGCATTATATGACTCAATGACTAATGTCTTAAACCGATTAATGAGACAAATGAGACGATCAGATACGACAACACTATCACTGATACTATCGATAACTGATTATTAAAAACTTATATAAAAGTCTTATTTTGGTATAAAAAATATATTCATCGATAAAATAAATCAAAACACAAATAAATTTCGCTTAAAATATAATAATATATAATATAAGAGACAATTGTATATAAAAACGATTCAAATTAAAGATTCAAATGATTTAAATAAATGTTTGAACAAATGGTCAATCGATTCGTTTGTCTGAAGTGGCGTTCAGTAGTCTGTAGTAAACCGAAGCCAACGTTAGCGATGGTGTGACACAAGATTCAACTCAAGTCCAACTGAAGCGCCAAAACATTCCTCCACTTTATGGTAGTCTGTCTTTATCTGTATATTCATTGATAGAACCAACGCTTGCATTCAAACACTGAGACTAAAGAATAGAGAATACATTCACTGCTCTATTGCTGAGAACCGGCACTAAATCCCAGCTGTAAGGGAGGGGCGAATACACAGCACAGCACAGCTTTGCAAGTGCTCACCACTGCTAAGGCTAGGGCTCAAACACCCAATTCTGCCGACTCTACCAACGCATCCATATATTGGATTCGCTCAACGCTTCCACACATCCCTCGCAAATGCACTGACACTCAGTCACCGTCGCACTCACTCTCAACCACACACTCTCACTGCGAGCACAGGCATCAGCACATTGACACATTGGCCAACCCACTCCTCTACACACCTCTGGCGCGAGTTTTGTTTATAACTCAACCCTCTTCAAATCACTTAATATGCTCATGCACATCCTTTAAATAAAGCAAACTTATTGCCGTTTCAAAGTATACTGAACTTGAACATTCGCGATTTGCAAATGTAAATTGATCTTTCAACTTTCTATATAAGTAATAGAATTCTTTCAAAAACTTTGAATATATTTTGATTGCATTCTATTTATGACTTCATTTGACTCCAACTCAATATTGAATCGAATAAATGCCTATAAATTATTTAACCAAATGATTAAACAAAATGACCACAAAGTTTATTATACAGTTTATTGCACTTACTTTTCTCGCAGTAGATCACACAAATCTATAGATTCTAGAACAATATTAATCTACAATCTGTATGTAAAATGTGCTTACTACAGTGGTGGCTAAAGATGGTGTTATCAGCACCATTTCAAAGGTATTTAGTTAAATATTATCCCTTCCAGGCTATAGTCGGTTAAGGGGGCTATCAATACATCGAAAGTGGCTTCAAATTGAAAAAAATAATTGTAGACTAACTACTTCTACTATTTACCCCCTCCGCAGACTTGCTTTAGCCATGCTAAAAGGTTAAAAATTTCTCTTATGAACTCTGTACAAAGAAATTAACAATGCTCAATCAATTATACAATGAGAGGTTTCGACAACTCATTGAACCCGTTTCGAAATTTCTTTAACCTATCTCAATTTCATATAATCATCAAATTTGGAAGAAAACACTGTTTAGTATCATCTAATTGACTCAGTTGCAAATATTTGGAGAGAGAGAGAGAGAGAGAGAGAGAGAGAGAGGGAGAGAGAGAGAGACA
>JAQGCS010001608.1:0-13092 GCA_034702105.1 Fuscozetes fuscipes | reverse complement strand
TTGAATCAAAATACAGTTCGATACTAATTCCCTTAAATCAAAATAGAGCTTATACTATGTATGCTCAAATAATAAGTGTCTTAAATCGAAATTCCCTTATATCGAATCACTTTAGCATTACAGTATCCATAGGAGCCGTCGGTGCTCTAAAATTCTGTCTGGAGGGAAACGCACAAAACTATATACTACATTCTATAGATGTAGTTAAAAAAGAACTTTTCTCTTTTCTTTTTTACTAAATGGAATAATTTTATACTGGTTGTTTATAGTCAAAATCTTGTTTAATTTACCCGAAACATGTTTTAAGATCAAGTTAATCAAAATAGAGGAAATTTGTGATGTTCTGCGAGTTTCTTATCAATTTTGAACAATGATTGTGCTAGGGCAGAAATTTTTCAAAAAATTCAAATGTATTAAAAATTTTCTTGTTTTTCGATAAAATATTACGAATTTCCTTAAATATCGAAAAAATAATAATCCCATCAAATAACTGATTTTAAACAATGAATAGTTATGTGGATATTGGAATTTTACTATGGCACTTTTTTGGAATTATCTCCAGACGTTATATACCTGCTCATTTAATATAACAATTCTAAATTTGTATTAAATGATTTTTAAGCACCAAATACCTTAATACCTTGGCAAATACCTTAATAATTCCTAAGAAAAAAATCACCAATTTCTAGTTAAAACATTAGAATTTACCTAAATAGACAGTAAAAACTCAAGTAGGCACTAACACCTTAAATTGGCCATTATAGGCCAAATAAAAGCTCGGGAAGTAGTGGCCAGCACATGATTGGGATAGATAATTACATAATAAGTCTTAGTCCCAGACTATGAACCGTTAAGAATAGGCCAATAGGTGCCTAAAAATCCGGTGCCTATACATAATATTAATATATAGGAAATAAGTCATTAAAGGTAAACTATGCTAGACTATTTGGTGTATAAACGAAAAGTAACTGCCAGGGAACATTATTGTATTGGAAGTCTACAAATTTTATTTATAATATTAATTACAAAACAATTTTTAGAAAATTGAAACTCAGTTGATATCGCATTCATCGGTCCAATGAATGCCGATATTTTTGCACCTGATACACCTTGCTTCAGTTATAGAATGTGCAAATGGACACAAAAATTCTCTCTGCGCAAGCACATATTTGCACTTATCAGAATATTGACATGGCTTATACTTATAGAGAGCTCTATTGACACTTGGATGTTCTTTGAAATATTCCTTTTCAGAATCCCTATGTGAGTAGGAACAATTTTTACCACGTTTGCACGAATAGTTGTAAGAACAAAGTCCGGAGTAACGGCGAGGGCTAATATTTCTTTTAGGGGTTAATGTAGTGAACTCTCCCTCAGCCACTGCTGCATCGTAAAGATCAACATCATCTTCAGGACCGTCCACCACAATAGTGCTAATATCAAATTCGATGCCCTCTTTCTCCTGCCAATAATCAATGTAGGTCATTATTTTTTGGACCTTGACCAATTTCTTCAGTAGTTCAATTTGTGTCCAAATAAGAATGTTGAAATCATAATTCTTCTGTAATTCTCCTGTACTGGATTTGTATTGCTCCTGTACACAGGGTACTAGTATCAGATCAGTTGAGCCAAGAGGTTGTTCTGGGTACTTTCCCATAAATGGTAGTCTAAACAGTGTGGACGCGGTTTTTACCGCTTCTCTCAAAACTCTTTTGCGATCGCGTTCTTCGATAGTATTTCCGAACCTGAAATACGTATAACATAACAAATTTGCGAATTAACTAGTTGCACTCATAGTTTAGCTTCTATCAAGATGAAATAATTTATCTTACCGAATAACAAAACTGCGCTCAGCAGGAATATCTCCGCCCCAAATATATTCAGCGAAAGTCATTTCCTCGAAATACTCATCCATGTAGACAATGCTGACTTTAGAACTTCTAACTGCTTCTTCCTTGAACTTGGCGGACATGGATGACCTATAAGCCCATATTTCAACATGCCACTTCCACCTGAGAGCAGTGTGCACCACTGGCATCATATCTTTGTCACCCGTGAATAGGATAATAGTGCGGTCGTCATCTGTTTCTTTTTGAAGAACTATAAGGGCTTCGGTAGCGGCGGCCACAAAGTTTGTGTCGGTTTGCTTTTCACGGGAGTTCCATGTTGACCTCTCAGAGTGATAAACTTCTATCTTTTTCTCCCTAATTGCTTTCCACACAGTATCCAGTGCTGGTGGCTCTGATCCATATAACTTACCATGGAGAAGTGTGCGTTTGTCACAAGCTCGCTTCACTAGTTTACCAATGTCAATTCTACAGGTTGTATCTTTGACTCCTTTGGGAAACTTCTTCTTCCAGGCAGAGAACTCCTGTGTATTGATGAAAATGTTGGAATTGTCGATATAGAGAAGTACTTTAGGCTTTTCATTCATTGTTTGGCGTTTGAGCGCAAAACAAGTTATTTAAGTGAAGGAAAACAGTGTCCGTATGTTTGCTATCATTTCACTTATATTACGTTATAATAAATTTTTATAAAAACAGATCATATTATGGACGCAAAGAGTCACTACAGAGAACTACAGTTAACTACTCATTCATTTCTCGCCATAAAAACAAATTCAATGCTATTAGGAATTCAATTAGTTCAAGAGTATTGGTTCAATACCCATCTTTCAGGTAATATACAATTCAAGGTTAACTCTGTCTCAAAACTTTTATATGAGAGGTGGAGTCCAAACTCACAAGAATTTCTACCTTTCAATTGAATAAACCAATTGGCAAATAGAAAACACAATAAATTAGACGTTCGCTTATATTTGCACCGAAATCCTTCAAAATTAGTTTAAATTGCAGATTATCTAGGGTATTTGAATAATTTGAATTCATGTTTTATTCAAAAAAAAATTAAGAAATGAAACTTTTATTCGCCATCAGAATCATCTGCTTCTTTGGTAGATTCGAGGTCTTGAGTAGCGGTCACCAAATCATTGCCGGCGGTTTCCTTAAGCCGTTCCCCTAAACAATAGACATTTATTAATTAAATGATAAAAAAATGTTTAACTAACGGATAAGTTCTGCGATCGCTCTTTGAGTTCTCTTTTCGAGTCTATCGATCTTTTTCTGCAAATTCCTCTTCAGATCCCAATCGACTTTACGCGGCGCTAAACTCGTTAAGTCCTAACCAAACATTTAATTAATTGTCTTAAATAAAAGATAATCAGCATTTGACGGACCACTTCATCGATGACAGGCTTGAGTTTGGCCTCTGATAACCGATCACTGATTTGTTCCTCAACTTTAAAATAATTTAAAACAAAATTAAAGAAAATCATTGAAATTGCGGTCAAAACGTTTACCGGATTCGGGTTTGGCTTTTGGTAGAGTCTGTTCTTTTAATTTCTCATCGCTCGGAATGTATGACCGGAAATGAGGTCTAAATTAAAGGAAAGTGTAATTAAAATGAGTTATGAATTGAATGAATACTTCGGCAAAACTGGTCTCTCGTTTGCATTTGAATCTTCGTTATCTTTGTTTTCATTATTCGACGAATTCTTTAAACGTTTGAGTCTTTCTTTTCTTTTGAGCGCTTCCTCTTCGAGATGTCCGACATTTTGTTCATCTGATGTCATATTTATGATAATATCAATGGAAGTAATTTATTGAATGATCAGTGAAAGTGTTTCACAAAAAGTGCTAAAAATGTAAACATAAGCAAAACGTAAACATTGAGTCGAAAGAGTCGTCACATGACTTACGCATTGTTTTGAGTTCTGTCACAACACTTGACTTCATGTCAAACATTGAGAATATTACTACTTATGCAGTGATCGCCGCCGCCGGTAGTGGACACCGATTTGATTCAACACATTCTCAGCCAAAACAATACACAAATATTTGTGGCCAACCATTGATTTATCACACAATCAGCGCTTTTCTCAGGTATTCTTTTTTACTAAAAATGTGGACACAATTTAATTGAAAGAATGAAATTTCTCTAATCATTTAAGAATCAATTGGATCAATAAAGTGATAGTTGTTTCCGATAAAGAAAATGATGAGTTAATGAGACAAATAATTGGATCGTTAAGCCATGAAAACCGCATCGAATCAGTGATCGGAAGCACTTCAAGACATCGATCAATCGCTAATGGGATCAAATTCATAGACAATAATGGTTTGTCTCAACCGCATATCATAGTGATACACGATGGTGCTAGACCCTTTCTTGAGGAATTCTTACTCAAACAACTGGTTTCTTCAGCTTTAAAATATGGAGTAATTATTTGAGGCTTTTTTGAACGATTCCTTCTTTTAAAAGGATATTCCCTTAAATATGAAACTAATTGAATAAAATGTTTGATATATAGGGCGCGGGTATTATTTGCAAACTGACCTCTACTGTGCTTCTGGTCAATGAGGACAAGTTTATGAATAAGGCTTTAGATAGAAATCAATACTATTCGAGTGAAACGCCTCAAGCCTTCAAATATGAGACTATTAAAGAGGCCTACAATCAGGTATTCTGTGAATTATTTTATGTTTTATATTAATTATGGTTTAATTAGTGCTCAGAACACGACTTCGACTACAATACGGAATGTCTTGATTTAGTGCAGAGGTATACCTCTACTAAAATCAAACTAATTGACGCCAACTCTTCTAAGTATTTCAAAGTGACCTTCAAAAAGGATATATTCGCTGCCGAAGCACTCGTCAAAGGTCTAGCTTTGGATTAAATGAGCATGACACTTTTATCAACTTTCAGATCTTTGCATTATTCATTCCTAAAGACGTTATTTATTTGTGACCCTTTCATATGTTATTAATCAAATAGAGTTTAGAAAACTTAACGTTTATCTCATATTACTTACGAGTCGTGGCTTTTGGTTACTCTTAAACCTATATTTTGTTTAACTTTATTTGATTGAAAGCATTTAAATTGTGAATAAATTCCACATTTAATGTATTCTTCAAATATGAACATCACTTTAGAGTAGATTAAAGTGATGTCAACCTTTGAGATCGAGTTATCTTATCTTTTACTGTCTGAGCATTTCGGCCAAATAGTGGCGAATGTGGCCAAAGTATTACTCGACAACGGATCCACTCCTTTAGGTCTCATTATTAAAGAAACCAAACAATCGGCAGAAAATGTGAAGAAATCTTTAGTGACATTAATTCGCCACAATTTTGTCACCTTTGAGACCAATGTCAGAGGTTTTGTTGAATATGAGGTCGAAATCGAAGAAGTCTTAATGATATTACGATATCCGAAGTATATTTATGTCTCTAAAATACTTTTGGGCGATGAGGCCGAGTATGTGACCGAAGAGTTGGTCAAACACGGAGTGATTACTATGAGTCAAGTCATTCAACAAGTGGTCAATCGATTAGCTCAGGCTCTCGACCAGAGCACAGATAATTTGGTCAAAAAGGTCTCCGAAGTATTCACTGAATTGGTTTCAATGCATTTCATCCAAAGGTCGCACACTTTGAGTGACAATAAAAACAACTTCACTACAATTAAATGTAAGAACAGACAGGAAGACATCGACCCTTACCTCATGCCTCCCATTAATTTGAATCTAATCAAAGTGCCTGAAAAAAGTATTGAAGGGATCAAAAAAGAGCCAAATATTAAAATTGAAGAACCCGTCAAAAAGAAACGTAAGACCAGTAGTGATGTGGAGAACCGACAATTAGATCTCAATATTTATTGGAAGATTAATGGCAAGCGATTTAATCAACATCTTCGGGACGAGACAATTGTTGAGGCCATCAAAAGTCATTACGACGATACGGCGGGTGAGTTGGTCCGAATTATTTTGAGACTCTCTGAAGTGAGGACTCATGCAATGGATCCGCAAACAATTCCGCTCTCAAAGCAGGAAATAGTCACACAGGCTCTCAAACAGGACGTCTGTTCGGACGCATTACAAGTGGAACAGTATCTGATGTGCTTTCACGACGATCTTAACTATAGATTTATAGTGAAAAGTGAAGACAGAAGTGATGGCATGTATTCCGTGAATGTGTTGCGAACTCTTGAAAAATTGGTTGAAAACTGTTTGTCTTCAATAATACAAAACCGTTTCTGCAGTAAAAGTGCAAGAATATATCGGCTTTTAATGGATAAGAAATTCTTACAACAAAAGCAAATCGAAGACATGGCAATGATTCCCTCAAAAGAGGCCAAACAATTGACATACAATCTGTTTATGAATGGTTTGCTCAAAATGCTTCAATGTCCCAAAACTACAGACTACGCGCCCTCCAGAACCTACTTTTTGTTTAATGTAGATATAAGTGAAGTGAGTCGTCAGACCCTCGAACGGTGTTATCAGTCAGTGGCCAACGCTATCAGTCGAAGATTCTTTGAAATGAAACTTAACAAAACACTTCTCGAAAGAAAGACATTCATCGACGCCATTATTAGCACTTTAGAACAGCAACAGTCGGTTCAGGACGTCGAGCAACAAATTCAAGATTTGAGGGACACTTTTACTGCACATGACCTCGAAGTCATCAAAATAGTTAATAAGAATGTTAAAAAGCTCGAACAAAGCGAATTACAAATCGATGAAACTATCTTTTTATTACAATCTTGGCTTCAATTGAGTCAAATCAATAGTAAAGACTCGGAAAGAATTGATCCTAAAATTAAGGCTAAATTTAGTTAAATGTGGTGTTTGTGTTGTTTGACTTCAAGTTTTCTTTTATATGCTTCCAATTCCTTTAAATGTAAATCATTTGATATGTTATTGACTTAAATAAAAGAATTCTTACGCTATCTTTTTGTGTCCTAATTATGTCGATATCCCTTTCTTTGAAATTTATATCCTTTGCGGGATCGTCAGGAATGACCATTTCTGTTACCATCTGTGGGAATACTGGGATATACATACGTTTGACCGCATCGATTGAGTCGTAACCGATCTTTTGGAACGAGTCGTTTCCAAAAGGAATGACAATCGGTTTGGTATAATCAAAATGAAATCCCAGGGAATCGAGTGTTGTTCCAAACGACATGTGATTCAAAGTGTTACGACATCTGTTCATTAGTGCCTCGGATTTTGTTGAGACAAATGCTAACTGAGCGCCCATTGAATGCGACAAAACTCGTAAATATCTAACAATCAGTTTCTTCTTTTCGGGATCCAAATCCTATAATCATTTTATTTGATTATAAATTAAAGAAAAAAAGTGGAAAACACCTGAAATATATCATATTTGGTGCCAATTATCGATAATGGAACAGGGAATATGTTTAGTTGTTCAATATCTTGATGGTGAGAACCGATCCTCTGAATGGCCTTTTCGTGTAAACCTTTTTCAAAAGATTTGTCCCGTCTCCTATTTAATAGGTTTTTGATGTGTTCTCTAATAGCATTCAAAAGTGTTTCTGCAGTTATGATGATCTCTTCGGGAGTCGATAAATCCAAAACCAGAACCACAGAAGTTGTTCTTTAATTTCGAAAATTTTTATTTTGTACTGAAATGGAATTCAATTCAAAGAACTCACTCTATGTTTGGTTCTGTTATTGCAAACTCAATGAGGTTAGTAAAAAGCAGTCCTCCCCCTAATTCCCAGACATTACAAATTTCTTTTTTCTAAAATGAATTTTTTAGAGTTTAATCAATTTGTTGACTAATGACTCCATTCTTGTGACTCCAAAACTGTATTCAAGTGATGAGTTTAATACTTACCGATTCGCTATTCCTTTGCTTTCGGGCGTATAAGTACTCTAAAGCCACCGTTGGTTTTGGGACATCATTTTTATCAATAAATCGATAAATAACACTTGTTTTCCCCTGGGTATTTTCAAAATTTTGTTTGATTAAAAACGGATTTCTTGTGAAACATACGCCTTGTCTGTTGCCAACAAACACCAATGTACAATTGCCATCCGGTTTCTCGTTTTGCGACTGAGACTCCGCCAATTGTGCCGCTATTTCCCATACATTCTTCCTAGTATCAAATAAAATAAAAAACAGTGCAGAAAATTTGATAAAATTACTTGACTTCATTCATTCTGGCAACAAATATTATAGGAACATAAAGATGTTTATTCTGTGCTCTGAATTCTTGTCGTTAGCAACAAAGCAGTTGACAACACATCTTCCAAATCTAAATCACAACAAAACCAAACCAAAAATAATTGTGAAATGTCTTATCGCGAACTAAGAAGTAATGACCAAAAATAGAAAAATTTATATAATGAATAATTGTTTTCAGATTTTACAGAAATGTTGAGAGCTTTGGGTTATCCCCGACTCGTATCGATGGAAAACTTTCGAAATCCTAATTTTCCATTAGTGGCAGAGATTCTTCAGTGGCTCATCAATCGATTTGATCCTTCTATTGAAATACATGGAGATATTGACACAGAACAGGATCGAGTTATTTTTGTCAGAACCTGTGCCCAAATGATGGTCAGAATCAGAATTTCCTTTAATTTTATTTCGAATTATACATTATGTTATTTTGAACGCAGGCAACAAAAGCTCAAATAAATCTGAACACTAAAAAGGTGTATATGTCTGACGGACACGCTGTCCAAGAATTGATAAAAATTGCAAAACTCTTATACGAAGCCTCAAAAGAGTCGGATCCCGACAATATGGACGACAATGATATTGCAGACAGTCTTTTGTCCGACACATCTCTCATAACAAAGGTTTGCATCAAATTTTTTTAAAGATTTAATCAAATATTAAATAAATGTTTTAACAGTTAAATGAACTGAAAGTTTCGCGTCAATTGACTTCAGAAATAACCCAAAGAGGAGCCAATCTCTACGATTTGCTCGCACAGGAAATTGAGATCAGGGTATTGAGCATTGATTCTAGATCTAGATTTCACACAAAACTTAATCATTGATTTAAAATCTTAGGAACAGAGAGCGAGTGTAATGTCCCGACAGCTCGAAATTCCAGAAATAGAAAAGAGTATCAAAGACTCCATAAAAGAACTTCAAAATGAAATCGAAAATATAAACTATAAGATCAATAACGTGGCCGCAGATGAGGCCAATCTCGACGCTAAAATTGAAAAGAAGCGAGCTGAATTGGACAGGAATCAAAAGAGGCTCCAAACACTTCGATCTGTTCGGTAAACCAAATGAAATATTTAATCAAAACTTTTGTAAACATTTAAGATTTGATTATAAGTCCGGCGTTTATGGATGAGTACGAAAAGTTAGAGGAAGAGTTGGCCGATATCTACGAACTTTATATAACAAAATTTCGTTGCCTTACATTTCTTGAGCAACAATTGGAGGAAATCGAGGAAACAGAACTCCAGAAAATTCAGGTATTGGCTGTTCTGCCAAAAAACATATGTACTCTAAGATTGTTTGCAGCAAAGAGAGGAACAAATCAAACAAATGGTGGAACAGATGAAGCAGGAGGAAATGCTCAGAACTGAAACCGAGACCGCAGCTGACATCATAGACGATGACGAGGCTAACGATGAATTGGCTGATAATCTGAGTGAAGACTTGGGAAAAAGTCGACGACCGCCACAAACAGTGACCATCGGTAATAAAAGAAGTGCTGCAACGGGAAGGGTTCGAATGTTTGGCTCAATTCTAGATGCAGACAAAGACGATAGTCTCGACTCAGACTTGGACTTAGATCAGGATGAAGACGACGACGCCTCTGATTTGGACAGTGAGGACGAAATGGAAATTTTGAATCTCACTAACAGTCGAAAAGACAGAAAGAAGACCACTGAAGACATCCAGAAGAAGAACAAACCCGATGACAACGACAGCGACAATGATTTCTGAATTGACTCGCATTCAGATTACAAAACACTTTTGGAATAACTCATAGTATTTATTGTTCACAAATAAAAGAGAATTTTTTTGGCAATTAATTAGATTTATATAAATCTTAATATTATTCAGATCTCAATCTATAATAGGATCTATTGATTGTTGGAATCTATTTACGAATAAAATATTCTATAAAATTAGGAAAAATATATAGTTATCAAAATAATGAACTAAAGACTAAAATTGTTGCTTAGAATAAAAAAAATATATTTGAATTTAATTAAAAATGCATTGATTTGTTCAACAGTTTAAAAATAATAATCAAATTTGGGTTAAAATCAATAATCAAAACGATTTGTCATCTCTTAAGAGGATATTCACAACTATTTTCAGTTTTATAAAAGACTAGACTTTGAAAAACTTAATCTTTGCGTAAATGAGTTAATAGTGAATTGAAGTGCGATTGAGATAATACTTTGGCATAGATTCAGATAATGTCATAAATATATTCAATTGTTTGGTAAAATATTTTTGGTTTGTTTTAATTGGAGATCAAATCAGAGTGAACTGAGAGGAATGTCCTGTCGAATGAAATATCAATAATGTTAGGATCAAATCAACAGATCAAAAGATGGCTTAATTACCCGATCATTGATACTAAACTCGACTTTTCTGATGCGCTCGATATCGGGTTCGTCATTGAGTTGATGTGCGGCTGAACTCGAGTCCAGACGTGAATTGGACTGAATTGGTTTCGAATGATTCAACTTATCGGAGATGAGGTAAAGGCCTGAATAGATGTCTGAGTCGTTAAAAATTGATGGCTTTATGACTGAATTTTTGATGAATTTGTTATATGAGTGACGAGAAGATGACGGACTGATTCGCATTTTATTGCTTTGACTTTGCATTCCGTTTAGTTTTGGCGTCAGAGCCGATGACTTCGACACACAATTAGTGATTGAATGGCAATTATTTTTGTTGATAACAGCATTCATTACATCAATGGTTATACTTTGCGCCAAATTCTTAGCGAAAACATCCAAATCGATTACATTATCATTGATTTCATTAATATCGGACTCAGAAACCAATGATTGAGTTTCGATATCAACGAGTGTCGAATTGAATTGAGCGCAACTCTTCTCCAATTTGACTGTTGTTTCAATTTGTTGAGTGCCTACCATTTTGAAGCTGTCCTTACGACAGGGACAATAAGACTGTGAAGACTGAGTGCGCTTTGCGTTGGCTTTCTTAGACTTGCCCTCTAAAAGTTGCTGGACATACGCGTAATTGTCTTTTTCAGTCTTTTTGAGCTTTTCCTTGAGATATGCCACTTCATGCTCGAGGTCTTCAACTTTGAGAATCAAGATATCTATTTTGTGTTCGCAGTGGTTCTTCTCCTTTTCGCAAACACATAAAGTCTGTAAAATCTTTTGTTGCGATTCTTCGATTATGGAACCGATTATTTTGAAGACCCGCCACAAACGCAATACAATAATTAAAAGAACTGACTCTTTGCCACCAGTTATCATGTCTTCAGAGGTATGAAAATAGAATATAAGGCTTAAAATAAATACTATATTAACGAGAAATGCGTCCAATAAGTCAAACGGCTGTACAAATAGTTTGGATTTTCCGCTATATATTCGCAATAAAACCTATTAATTAAAAAAAACAATTATTATAGATTTTATGGTTCACACCATTCCTATACAGCCAGCGATCAAAGGTGGGAATTGACACATGTGCTCAATTTCTTCGCAGCAATTTCCAAAAAGACTGACAATCGATTTTTGTGTGGGTGATTCATATAATCTAAGCTCTATTTCACTGAATTAACTATAACAAATAAGTATGGAAAGGATAGTAAGTTGGACACCTTTAGGTCATTCCCCAAATCTGAATAATTGGTTGAACACCTTTGAAGGCTGACTCTTATTGAAGACAAATGAATTCTTACTTCAATAAAGAAAAACGATATAATCGTTAACGAAATATAAGACAAAATGTGTTGAATTCTGAGCAAATTTGGACTCTTATTAACCGCAGAATCCGATTCATGTGTAGTCGTGTTTGTTATAACTGTGCAGTTAGTTATTGGTCTCCAATTTGGATCTTTCGGACAACAATATTATAATTAATGAAAAAGTCATATAATATAACAATCAAATAAAGGCATTAATAACCAGCAATTTATAAGAATATTCCTCATTTGAATATTAATTTATTTCTCAATTATTTAAATAGTTTGTAAATAAAATATTTTTTTTAATCTCAAGAAAAATATTGACTCAATTAGAGTAAAGATTAAAAGTGATCTCAATTTTAAACAAATAAAAGATATAAAAAATAAATAAAATGAAAGAAAAGTACCATAAATCCAATTTGAATCGATCAGAATTAGTGATAGAATGGCAAATGTGTTCATCAAAACCAATATTACGATAAAAACATTTAAGAGCTTAGAATTCAATGCATTCCAAATACGATTCGATAGACTATTAAATATTTATTACAAAAGATTAACCATTGAATCAAATTTTTGAATTTATCTTAAAAGAGATAATCAAATCATTGATTACTTGTAATTGTGGTCATCATCGCTGAGGTCTAGTCCGGCAAAACCCCAAAGCGATGGATCGGATGATCGGATCAAATGTTCTTTACTTTGAAACATAATATCAATTAATCCATTGATTCATTTGTCATTTGATTTGTCCGATATGTGATTAGTATCATCTTGATGAGTCAATTTCAAATAATACGCTCATTTATTTTCAAAACTAGAACCAATAAAAACATAGATAAAAATGACAAAAATTGATAATTCAAATGATTTTAAATGAAGTTTTCGCGTAAACAAAATCTATTGATTGCAATGAAATTCATTCATAAAACAAAACTGCAGTTCACTATCGCTCACAGAAAGCAGTCATACAAAGCACACAACTATGCCATCTATTATATCTAAATCATTCTAGCTCTTACTATCAAATATTTCATCATAATTTATCCAAGTCATTTAAAACCAGATCAGAATCAACAGAGCAAACAAGACATGCATGTTATACCCTACACATAATAAGACGACGTTTTCAGCATTCATTCAAAGAAATGTTTGCTCTTTTGATTCTGAGCTGGTTTTACAACAGAGTATAAAATTTGTTAAATCATTTATATTAATATATTTGATAAAGAAATATAAAAACAAGTTCGAATCAAACCTAAATGCCACTACATTTACATCATTTATTAATTTTAGAAATTCTTAAATTAGTTCAAAATTTTAAAAGAGTTTTTATCATAAT
>JAQGCS010001607.1:0-13105 GCA_034702105.1 Fuscozetes fuscipes | reverse complement strand
CCCAGATATTCATTTGTTAATTACTTTCAGACCAATCATTTTAAGAGAATTACTTTTGTTAGAGAAAACCTATTTTTTGTATTTAACTCTCGATTTAAAGGAAGAGAGGAGTGGTCTGTGTTAAGCACGCGAGGCGCTCGGTTGGGGCTCACTCTGTCCTCTGAGCCCCAACTGATCTCAGATATGTGTTGATTCTGTGTTTCTGACCTTTAATTACATTATTCTAAGAAATACTTAAAGTTATGAACATTTGATAAATACTTTGTGTGTAAAACCAGTTATTAGACTTTAACTTATTGTTTGTAGTAATCGATTATTGAATAAACATTTAAGTGTATAACAAGTGAAAGACTATTATTTCTACCGATTGAGAGACAGCCTGAAGATAACCGACCGTTTGTTGGAGAGAAGCCACTGAAGAAGAGATTACAAGCGGAGAGTGTGCGCTCAGAGTCGTCGCCCACCCCTGGTAGCTTCATATGGTGGAGTCCTCTTCGGCATTCTTATAGTAATCTTTGGGCTGTCCCTCATATGTCGAACCGTGAGAAAAGCCCTCAAACGATTTGAAGAATACGAACAAATGATCAGTGAGTCTTTGAAGAAAACTGAAGAGTTAAACGAAAGGAGAAGATCTTCAGGTGAGCCAGAATCACAGATACTCGAGTAATGAACAGCTCGCGTACAATCAGGGTATAAATCAGAGCTCAGAACCATAAACAGGAAGAAATAGAAATCCATCCGAAGCACAGTATAATATGATGGACGACGAGAGTTACAACAGAGGTTTCACTGTAACTGAAATGCGAGACGAGCGACAAACCACAAGACGAGACAGAAACCAATCAAATGATAGCACAGAAACACAAAGATCTGAAACACTCATAAGAACCAGAGTTTTATAAAAGATGTTTTTATAAGAAATTCTTATTTATGTGACAATGGCGTTGGAATGTGTGAGAACCTCAAATTGAAGAATTCTCACCTCGCCTATCCTTTGGTTTGTAAAAAGAGTTTAAAAGAGAAACTTTCAGAGAAATAGCGATAAACAAAATCGACGGCATAAGAACCTCAAAGAGAATAGGAAGTAATTATTAACCAAAGACTACTGTCGGACGTCATCAGGGAAATTGCAAAGAAATAGCCAAACAATTTGTAAGAAACCTTCTAAGGGATCAGATGAGAGGTAACATCGAGACAAGCTCTATCTTCACTTTGTATACTATTGGTTACCAGAGGTTAGGAATATAGTGATTATAAACTTGGGTCGAAGAAAGAAACAAAGAGAAATGGGCAGAGACCTGATAATGACCAGTGTGTGGGTAATGGTCCTGTTGGCCATAGAGGAATGGTACCCAGCGTATGGGAGAGTATTACATCGAGTGATGGACATATGTAAATTTATCAGAGAAGTATTTCGATGGATAAACCTATTGAGTGCTATAATGAGATGGCCAAGACTCTGATGAGAGATAATCTGAAGAAAAGATAAAATGAAAAGAAGCGAAATTTTGTGGAGATAAATTAACCCAATTATAAAACTATTGGTGTGAAAATCTATTATGGTTAAACTACTAAAATACGCGTGAAGTGAGTTAGATACCCTACATCTCTCAGGAAATCCTCGAAAGAAGTCAACGAATTGTGAGATAAAACTAAGTGTGAGTCAAACTCTGTTTTAAAGGAATACTAATCAGAGAAAATCTCTATGAGTTGAACAAAGTTCTAAGAATATCATTATTTCATTGAAGTTTGTAATAAAAGTATTGAGTTTAAAATGAAACCATGGAAACGACTGAGAGTTCTACGCAAAACACATTACAGGGAATGGAATAACACAACGATTAATACGTCAGTTGTGACTAAAATTGCGTTAGTTTTAAATTAGTCGTCTGTCACGAGAAGTACACCATTTGTAATACAACTCATAATTTGTGAAATAATCTTAAGAAGTGGTCTAAAATACAAATTGTTTCAATCGATAACATATCTTAAGAGTATTAAAGACGAACCACTCGTGAAGAGTGAACCCACAGAGAAGACAATGTGGACCGAAGAACAAGTCGCACAACTGTTTAAAGACGAACGAAAACGAGTCGAAGAAACGATCAAGAGACTCTCAGACGAAAAAGCTGCTCTCCAAACGGCGATTCAATCCTTCAAAGACCAAGACTTGTTGGCATTAGCCACGAGTGAAGACAAAGAGAGACATCGACAACAAATCTTAGAAATGAAGAGAACTCATGACACAGAGCTTCGACTCGCATATGAAGAAGTGAAACAAAAACATCAGAAGCTGGAAAAGTTGAAGAATGAAAAGAAAGAGCTCGAAAGAGAACTTGAAAGCGAAAGAAGAATGAGTGAGGCGTTGACTAAAGAAAACGATGATCTTCGTCGAGATCGAGATCACACCATCGAAGAGTTAGTCGAACTCAAGGAGAAGAAAATCGATATGAATCCGATACACAATGTAATGGCTATTAAATCCCTACTCACCAGAAATTAGACGTTAAACAGAGCTCTGCGCGCAAAAGACAAACTCTTAGAAATCAACGCTCCAACACAGGAAAGAGTACAAGTATTGGCGACAGATACCAATTCACCGATAAAGACGAACCCAAAATACATGTTGGGGTACAACGGAATCGGAGAAGGATACTACTTCTTCATAGATAGAAGTCAACCCAAACCAAATCCGTTTGTCTGGGAAATAAACGACCAGGTAAAATTCGTTTGTGGCTTCAATCCGGGAGAACACGAGCTTCTTTACGTCACATTCGATCGAATAAAAATGTCGAAATCCTCCGCCTGTGGTGAGAGACGAAATGTAAAAGAAATCAAAGATTCGCTGTCAAAGGAAAACTCGATCCTTTGCGTAATTCTAGCTGAGGACTCACCTGGACCTAACGATGTCCTTGTGTCAGATTTAGTTGGAGTCGAGTCGAGACCAACTCAAAGACAAAAGGTCCACAAAAAGTATGAGAAGAACATTATAACCCGTAAAGCGTGCCCTGGAACCAAAGAATACGTTAGAGATATCTGTGAAAATGTACAATCAGTTCAACAAACGGTGGGAACTGTAGGTAAGTCGAAGGACGGTAAGCAAGGAAATCCCCAACAATCGACTTCAGCTGCTGGTAATGTTCAAACAGCCCCACTTGTAGATGATGAGTCAAACAGAGAGAAAGACAACGAAAAGGACCAATAAGTCTAATGGGTCTAGCACCTATCACTGATTTTTAATTGAAGTGAGACTGAGCGAGTTTATTTATCCTAATCTCAGTTCCATACAAGTATTAATCGCAAAGTTTGTGTTAATTTTCATAGTTTATTAATACCCAAAATTCAGTAATTGAATGAATACTTGGGTCAGAAAAGAATCACTCTTACTAATCATTTATCACGAAATATATGAATTTGAATCTAGTCTCTTGTTACTTGGCATTAAACAATACATGTATATGAGAGCAAACTTGTCATAAAGTGAAAACTTTTACTCTTCATATGTAATCATTTGATTCTGGAAAAGTTTTTATTTGATTCAAAACCCGAAATTAGTGAAATTTAAACCAAATTAAATTAATTTAACTGGATTTAAACAGAATTTAATAGGATATACCACCATTTGTATGGAAACTTTTGGATTTTAAGCGTTGAGTACAAAAAGTAGAATCAATTGATTTTCTTTTTAATTTTCTTATAAGTTGTGACATAAAAATCATAAAACAGATACAAAAATATAGGACTCTGAGCCTGAGTAAAGTACTTTAATATATTAGGGTATGGTATGGCCAGAATTTCGTTAATTGCACCGTAGAACATATAGATGATAAATTGGATTAATTGTAACAGTGTCAAATACCGTTTCCACCAGAGGAATGGTTGAATTTTAGGCCCGAGTGAAGACAATGCATAATAAGAGTACATTAAAGTATGAACCAAACTATTGCACAGAATGAATAACTTGTTTGGCTGCATATTGTACCGGTACCATACTGCAAACCAGGCCAGACATGCCATCAGAGTGTGATGATAGAGGTGTAGGAATGTTATCTGGCTCGTTTTCTTGCGTAGTGTAAAGAATATGGTGTCCATAAAATCGACCATTTTTGTCACAACATAGAAATAAATCAAAATTATTTCATTTTGAGTCTTAGGAGTGACCTCTTTATCCGAAGGTATACTCAGGTCGAGCAGATCGATGCCATAGTTTAGAGCTTTGAGTTGATGGATGAAATAGAATCCGTTGACAACGACGAGGAATAAATTATAGCACTGAATGGTTGAACGCAAACTTAAAGCCTCTCTTTTGTTCATAAAATATGGAATGATTTTTAGGACTGACAGCAGATAAACACAAACTATGAACAACAAAGGGAGGGGTCCACCAGTGAAAAGAGGCAGGTGTTTGATCCGGCGATCACCAGATTCCTTCCAAAAGTCAAAACAAAAGTAAAGAATGGCTGAAGTGTTGAACATTTTCATCGATTCTGTTATTAGAAATTATTTGATTCGAGCAGAATATTTGATGTCAAGCAGAGAAACCAGTTTTATGAGAGGAGTCTCTTCTCAGTCTTCAAAGTTTCTCCAATTTTTAGATCCAATAAATTAAATGATTTTTAATTTGAATTTTTTGAGTAAGAATTTGTCCTTAAATTAGTTTTTTCAGTCATTCGTTTGTTAATCAATGTTTTGCTTAAAAGACTTTTTATAATAAAAAGCGAACGATTGATATGAAACCTGTTTTCTAGTGATACAATCGAACCTTCATTATGAAATCAAATTAAAATTTTGTTATTTTTACTCGCAAGGCATTCAACCTAGGGCTCATTTCCAATGCCGATGAGTCTTATTTACATATACATTTCAATTTAGAACTTTCACAGCCATTTAGGTATGATACGGGTTTTAACCCAGGCTCTCCACCTTTGCAAGCCGAGATGTTACATGTCACTTAAGTCCCGCTCATTTACCAAATAGTCCCCTACTCTCCTACATAAAGTTACCCTCATCTAAAGTGAAAGTCACACACTGTGACTGTACTCAAAGAGATTCACAAGAGTTTAACTCAAATGATTATTATTGCTATTATTGTTAATCACATTAATAGGCATTTCATTCAGTTTTTAATTTAAAAAAAGATAACAAAACTAATGACAATAATAGCGCCAAACAGTGATTCGTCTGAATGCCATACATAACATACGTGACTTTCACTTTAGATGAGGGGGACTTTATTTAGGATAGTATGGGACTATTTGGTAAAAGAGCGGGACTTTGAATTGCAATTAGCTATATTAGCCTTTAGGGAAAAATTAAATCAATTATTAATAGTAATTAATAGTTGTAATCATTGGTGACAATCAGGCGATCGTTTCAGTGATGTTCAGTAGAAGTGACTCAAACTCACAAATAATATTCATATATAAAATACAAACAAGAATTTGATGACAACAATGACTGCAAAGAAGACATTAACTCAAAGGCTTCACTTAATCGCCACAAATCCAATGCAGTGATGGCAGAGACAACTAATGGATATCAGAACGAAGCTCAAGAAATACTTGATGTTAGGGTAGAAGTAGTGATGAGATGTAGACATAACACATAATGTTATATTGGTTTAAACTTCACTTTTTGAAAATGGACATGGACAAAATTACTTTAAAATAACCGTAACCAATTTAAATTCCAGGAAATGCAAGACTCATTTGATTTTATTAAGTAATTTTTAAAAATAGATTTTGCTTGATCATTCCTCAGATACTTTTGTTTATTTAATTTTTTAAAACATTACTTTTAAAATTGTGGCCAAAAAACTTAGCATGATCATCCGGTGATTTGTAAAATACTCACAGTCTTCTGAAAGAAAAAGTTATATCCGATTAATAAATAATAAAAATGATGTGAAATAGTTTGCTAGTTTCATTGAGTTGTGCACAAATGAAAATCTGATAACAATTTTTATCAGAAATTTTTCTTTTCTTATGGATTTGAGTCAAAGGAAAAGAGTAGTGATGTGTATATTAATTTGTTGCTCGATTATGCTTTTTGTAAGTCTTTACTATAAAAGCAATAGAAAATCATCTGATTCTAAAACTGGTAAGGATTCAATTTTTTTTTATTTTTTGAGATGTTGTTTTATGACGATAAACTTTCTAGGTAAAGTAAACGACAAAGTTGTTGATATTGCCAAAAGAACTAAAAGAAGTAAACTGAGACGTTTTTTCAAATATAGTAAAGTCTGTGCCACAAAAAAGTGCAGACAATTTGGAAATCAGTTTCAAAGAATTATTAACATAAGTGTTGATCCGTGCGATGACTTCTATGAATTTGCTTGCGGAAGGTTTCAACAAAATGAGAAAATCACTGCAGACCTGACAACTATCAGAACGGCTGAAACAAATGTTTGGCAGACTTTGCGAAATGATTTGAATCAACCGATTAATAGTTCTGATCCAATGTCTGTGAGATATGCCATTAATATGTTTAAAGGATGTGTAGATTCGAGTAAGAAATCATTTCTAATATAATAAATTTATTATTTAATTGATTTTTCTTCCCAAATGTCAGATACATTGGAGTCACGTGGCGTCGAACCACTGGTCACAGCATTGAATACAATCGGGGGTTGGCCTCTAATTGGACAGAAGTCAACATTCGATAGCCGACAATATAACCCTTTCGATGGAATGGCCAAAATCACTGCTCTTTTTGCACTCAATGGTATCGTAGAAGTGGTCGTCAGTCCGGATATCATCGACAACTCTAGATATACAATAAATGTTATCATGCGCACTTCTATTTATGTTGTGTTTTTAAAATCTTGTTATTTGCAGTTTATGTCCTCGCCAGATTTGTTTTCAACCGACAACATGTTCGAAAATATTGTCAATCGAGGGAGAACTGCCCCGAATCAATCCCCGCGACCAAAGCCTAAGATGAAACCTATATCCGAAATAAACAAGAATGCTAAACAATCTCATTTTGAACAGTATGATTTTATTCTCCAAAAGGTATTGTTAATGGGTGGAACAGATAATCAGAATACCAGACAACAGATCATTGATTTGGTGGACTTCTCTTTAAAACTCATCGAAGTAACAAAAATTAGTTTAATATCGAACTCTAATGAGATAATTGTGATAGGTTCAACAATCACCAGCAAATCAAGATTCAACTAGCAACATCACTTTGACATTCAAACAATTTAATGAGTTATCTTCGAATCGAATCGATTGGCTTCGATTTGGGAATAAAATTTACTCGCTTTTAAACTCTTCGCAGAAGTTTACCCAAGATGATATCTGTATCGTTTCAGAGCCCGAATACTTTAGACAATTACCAGAAATTCTGTCCAAAACATCGAACGAAGTTATCGCCAACTTTCTTGGTTTGAAGCTGGTATCTTGGTTCGGCGATTATACAATACAAGCTTTTAAAGACCTTGATTACGGCAATCTTACACCATCCTGGATTATTTGTGTTGATTTGCTCCAAAATAATATGGGTTTTGCCTTAAGTCGCAAATATGTTGAAAAACATTTCTCTTTGTCGGCAAAAATTGAGGTCATTTTTCAATATTTAAATTCTATATTAAGGATAAAATTTTTAAAAAGGCATCGAATTTGGTTGATTACATCCAGGATGCTTTCTACGATTTGCTCAGCACCAATAAAATATTCGAGGAATACTCTCGTAATCGATCCTTGATAAAACTTAAAGATATGACCAAAAATGTTGGATACCCTGATTGGCTATTTGACGATAAAACATTAGATAGTAATTACGATCTAGTAAGTCTATTTCTATAATCACTTAAAATAAATATAATTTTGATTTAACAGCAAAAGGAATGCAACAAAAATATGCTCTTCCAATGTATAGTGTATTTGATGAGAAGAAAAATGTTCATAACATTTGACTCTATCAACAAAGCGGTCAATTTTACTATTAACAGGTGAGGTAGTGCTCAAACTTAGCTTTAAAGGGAGTGTTTTAATAAGCTAATCATATTATAAACATTGGCAAAATATAAGCTGGAACAGTGATTTGACTGATGTCGACGCCGTATATATGCTTAACTACAACTCTATCAGTAAGTATATACCAAGAATCTACTTTCATTAGAATAGGATACTCTTGGATCAACTTTGCGAAAAAAGTAGTTCAACTTAGTAAGACTCTCTGATTGCTAGTAGTAATTGAATTTAGTATGCCCTTAGTACACCGTGGTAGAGTGTTACTTTACTGCTATCTGTCAGATTGTATACTATAAGGGTCATAGAAATGTTCACAATTGCAAATTTTTTATAATAATACTTGATATTCTTTCACATTGTACCAAGCTATAACAGCAGCTATAATTAAAGAATTCCTCGCGAGTGATAATCCTGGACAAATAAACTATGCAAGACTAGGGCCCGTTTGTATTTCTTTCAATTTAGATGAAAAATTCATTTAAATTTTTAAATAATCAGGTAATCGGACACGAAATGACCCATGGCTTCGACCCTGATGGAAGTCTATTCAACGAAAAGGGAAATTTCGACCCAATTTGGGATATCATTACTCAGAATCGATTTGACGAAAGAGAACAGTGTTTTGTCGACGAATACAACAAATTCTGTGAACCCCTATTTTGTGTATAAATATACTAGGTTAATTATTAATTTGATAATATTTGTAAATGACTGTTTGCAGGTGGATGGTCAAAATACTTTGAATGAAAACATCGCCGACAACGGGGGCGTACGGGAGGCCTACAAAGCATACAAAATGTATAATTTATATAAAGAGGAATCTATGAGATTGCCGTATGTCAGCCAATACACAACTGACCAGATATTCTTCATGTCTTACGCAACCGTTAGTTCGCATAATAAAAGTTTATATATTAATTGATTTCTTATCGAAGCTATGGTGCGATAACATGAGTCCGGAAGAAACTGCGAACTTTGCCGCCACTGACGTTCACAGTCCCTCCAAATACAGAGTTAATGGAGTGCTGGCAAACATGTATTCCTTCGCAAAAGCATTCGACTGTCCCATCAATTCTAGTATGAATCCAAGCAATAAATGTGTTTTGTGGTGATTCACCAACAATCTTTGAAATTTATTATAAATAATTAATTATTTTCTAGGATAATTCACACAATTTAACAAGTTCAATTAATTAGACCAATAAAATGTAATAATTAGCTTTCGGTGAAAGCAATGATTTTTTAAACAAAGTAATAATTAAGTGGAAAAATAATATATGAGTTGACTATTAATTTAAATGTTGTCTTAAAATCCATTAAAACAATAGACGAAAAGCGCTAAATATAGCAGTAATTTGATTGATGATAATCAGAGCAAAACATTTAAAAATCAAATAACTTTCACTAAAAGAATATTGTTATCACGAAAATCACAATATTTGAGCAATCACAATGCATTCGTGTCTGAGTTGATCAGGTTAATTACTAGTAGAGTTGAGTCGATTCTCATATTGTGGTTAAAATGATTACAGGTTCTCATAGTTTTATGAACTCGTTTTGCAAATAATTTTTCTCTAAGAAAGTTATTTCATAATAAGTCTGTATTTTAATGTCTTATTTCTTAGTTTTTAAGATATTTGAATAATTTTTTTAGTTTTCACTTTTAAGACCCGTTTTGTGTGAAATAACAAATGTTTTGCGATCTTATAATTTATTTTCTATGGATTGGCAACACATACAATGGAATATCTCACCATGCAAGTTATGCAAATTGTATCTGCTGTGTTCAATAACTTTGTGTGCAATCATTTTGTTTTTGATGACGAAGAATACTCAAAATTTTACTAACATTTCTCATGAAAATGGTTTGGTGCAAATTGATATTCTCATGATAGTTTCTTACCTGATGGTTTTTCAATTGATCCAGGTTCTCTAGTTGATATGAGGGTACAGACTGTGATAAGAGTGAAAAGAAGTAAAGCCAGGATTTGTCGAAACTGTGATAAAATATGTAATACAAAGGATTGTCGAAAGTTTGGCAAACAGTTTAAAAGAATGATCGATGAAAGTGTCGATCCGTGCGATGACTTCTATGGATTCGTTTGCGGCAAATATGCGACGAAATCCGTTATTCCCGAAGATATGATTTCTTTCGGAAGTCTTGAAAAAGAGGACGAAAATGTTCAGAAGATTTTGAGGAAACAATTGAGTCAACCCATTAAAAAATGTGATCCAAAGCCTGTTAAGTACGCTTTAAAAATGTTTAAAGGATGCAATGACCAAGGTAAATATAAAATTAAATTAGAAGGTTCTTATTGTGCGGCACATCTCAAATTAAGAAACACTCGAATCACGTGGTGTTCAGCCACTGGTCAGTGCACTGAAATCAATTGGTGGTTGGCCTCTCATTGGAGATAAAGCGCCATTTGATGAAAATACATACAATCGTTTCGATGCCCTTGCAAAAATTAACGCTTATTTTGCGGAAAGTGGTATTATTGATATGACTGTTATCCAAGACTTTAAAAATAATACGCAAAATATTCTTTACGTCAGTTTCTATTTGATTGTTATTAACGTATTGTTAAAATACTACTATTATTACAGTTTGGATCAGCGCCTGACCTCTTATTCCGACCCAATTTGTTTAGGAAAATGAAATACAGAACTCGCAAACGACCCAATGTTCCCAAAACACCGCCAGTTATACATAAAACGTTACCGAAAAAAGAAAATGAGGAAGATTCACAAGTTAATTCTATCAATCTTTTGCTCGATTATATTCTAGGAATTGTCAAAATAATGGGCGGAGAGGACAGTGAAGAGACTCGACAACAGATCTTTGATATAATGGTATTTTCAGGACTACTCGCAGAAGTAATGCAAATGATAATCAGGCTCAATTTCCATTATGCTCTTATGTCTCATTGTTCTACAGATACAAACCAATGATGATTCAAATGTGGAGTCAGAATATAACAAGATCACATTCAAAGACCTCAATAAATTATCGGCCAATCAGATAGATTGGCTTAAATTTGTTAATAGAGTATATTTTCTGATTAATTCAAAGCACAGATTCAAATACGATGACTATTGTGTTGTGACTGACGTCGAGTTCTTCAGACAAATGCCAAAAATACTTTCCGTCACTTCAGACACAGTTATCGCAAATTTCTTGGGTTTTATTCTCATCAAAGATTTTGGCGACTATTCGGTCGAAGCGTTCAGAAAACATAACTTTAATTTTCAAAAGACTTTATTCGGTATCGAAAAACAAACTGAGTTATGGAAAACATGTATGGATTTGGTCCGGACTACTATGCCGTTCGCCATCAGTCAAAAGTTTGTCAAAAAGAATTTTTCTGAAAAATCAAAGGCCAAGGTTATTTGCATTTTTTCATCTACGTTTTCTTAATAACAAGATTATTTTCTTTTTTCTGAAAGGCAGCTGAACTGGTTAATTATGTTCAGAATTCGTTTTTTGAACTAATTGAGAGAAACACTGTACTGGATAGATTTACACGGCGAAAATCTTTGATCAAGCTCAGAGCTATCACCAAAAATGTTGGTTATCCTGATTGGCTCTTTGACAACAGAACGATAGAAAAGCTTTATGATCTAGTTGGTTTCGTTTTTAATATAAAAAACAATTTTTAAAGATGCTCTTGATTAATTTCAGCGCAAAGATTGCAAAACAAAAAAGATTTTTGAATGTATTGTTCATCTCTTGAGACGACTTATATTCAAAATATTTGACTCAATTGACAAACCAGTGAATAAAACTATCAGGTACAATATTAGAGTATTAGGAGTCATTATTAATTAAAACAAATTGAAATAAGCTGGCCAATGGATCCGACCACAGTCAACGCCGCATATGTACCATCAGATAATTCGATAAGTATGCTTGATCAATTTTAATAATTCAAAAAATTAATGTAAAGTTTATTTCTCAAAGCAATTCCTGCGGCGATAATCAACGCATTGTTCGCCTCCGATAATCCACGTGAAGTGAACTTTGCTAGAATGGGACTGGTGTGAACTTGTTCTTTTCTTATAACACTTTATAATTATTTTGTTCGTCAGATAATAGGACACGAACTGACCCATGGTTTTGATTCATTTGGTATATGACGTCATTTCATTGAAATGTTATAGATTTTAAATATTTATACACAGGAAGTAAATTTGATGAACAAGGAAATCTGGGCTCAATATGGGATTCATTTACTCAAAATAAATTTGAAGAAAGAGAACAGTGTTTTGTAGACCAATACAACCAATTCTGTGAATTAGGATTTTGTGTAACAAATTTAGAGACAAATTTGTATTAAAATTAATTTCTTTGATTCAATTTTTAGGTCAACGGAGAGAATACAAAAACAGAGAACACTGCAGACAATGGGGGCATAAGAGAGGCCTTCAGAGCATACAAAATATGTAATAAACAAAAGGGTCGAACCAAAAGACTGCCGTATGTGAGCCAATACACACCCGACCAGATATTCTTCATTTCTTCTGCAACTGTTAGTTAAATGTGTTATAATTTATTTATCTGTTTGTTTGTCACACTCTTTATTCTGAAGCTATGGTGCGATAATGTGAGACCTGAAGCACTGAAGAACGTGTTTGGGGACGATGAGCACAGCCCTTCCAGGTTTAGAGTCAATGGAGTTTTGTCTAATTTCCAGTCATTTGCCAACGCCTTCAAGTGTCCCATCAATTCAACTATGAATCCAATCAATAAATGTATCCTCTGGTGATTCGCTACAGACATAACCAATGGAGCCAGCTCACTTAAAAAATTTTGAAAATCCTCATTAATTTTTGCAAGAATCTTCTAATCTCGTCAAAGATTAATTAAATATAAAATTTTTCTTTAATTAATGTTAAAGAGATTAGTGATTCAACTGGATTAACACTATTTGGCAGAGAGTGTACATGTGCGAATTTGTTGTATAAATTTGTTAATTGTTTTACAATCAATTTTGTCGGATTATAAAAATAAAAAATATAGTAGTTTTGTTTTCACAATTGTAATTCTATGGGAATTCTATACCCAACTCTAGTTTTGATAAATAAACAATTCTTGTAAATCTGGACTTTTAAGCATTCAATTTATT